>JAXCGZ010021559.1:5000-7500 GCA_037179515.1 Halocaridina rubra
AGGTTGGATTCCTTTTGACCTTCTGTGGTGTGTAGTTAGTAGCGCCTTGACTTAGTAATTATAAGTCCAAGGTTCGAGACCGGGTCGGGGTACAAAATGATTCATTTTTTCACCTATGTAATGTGCTTATTGGGTTAATATATATATATATATATATATATATATATATATATATATATATATATATATATATATATATATATCATATATATATATATATATATATATATATATATATATATATATATATATATATACACACACACTCACATATATATATATATATATATATATATATATATATATATATATATATATATATATATATATATATATATATATATATATATATATATATATATATATATATATATATATATATATATATATATATATATATATATATATATATATATATATATATATATATATATATATATATATATATATATATATATATATATATATATATATATATATATATATATATATATATATATATATATATATATATATATATATATATATATATATATATATATGCACTTACAAGATGCACATATATTTATTCAGAGCTACGCACATATTTAATAATGCACAAAAAATATTTAAATTTCTCAGGCATGACGGAGGCACTCATACTAAATATTACTTAATGCTTACAAAGATAATACTAATCATTTATCTGCAACGTTTTGCACATGATTAAACACTAACATGAAATATTATTCTCGAATCTCAAATAAAAATCTACATTCACTGGTCTGATTCTATTAACAGATATATCCATGGAATCAGCTGCCTGTCAACGCCGTAAAACTATATATAAGTACTTTACACAAACTCGAGGATTGCTTACATATAATTTATTATATTTCTGAATACATGAGATTTGCTCACATTAGAATGTGCTACTCCTTTGCAAAGACTCTTCTTCCTCACTCGAGAGTAAAATACTTTTCACGAGCACAAAATCTTATTTTCAATTCAATTATGATAGTTCAAGTCGTCGCTGTAATTATCTTTTGACTGTTAACACAACATATACCTACGCACAAACCAACCTGCACCTGACAACAGAAGTATGCAGATATATGATTGAAGATTTAATAATTAAAATATCAACCAGAAAGACTAAGGATAATAACATGTAAGTACATCATAGAGATATCAAAAATGCATTTAATGAGAAAACCTGAGATTACATTACTGGCATATTAGCAAACTACGACAATTGTGAGAACTTGGAAAAAGTTATGAACTGTAATCAAACCACTAACCACAGTATACCTTAGTCTCTATAAAGTTCCTGGGTAAATAGAGCCCGTAACCAAGAAATACATTAACATACTCTACTCTTTGTATTGCTATGCATTGAAAAATTCAGAGAACAAATACAGAAGCAAATCAGTACTTTCTCCTTATAAGAGAATTTTCTCCTCAATGTTCTTGCCTTTACAATTATTCATATCCTAGCTTAAATTACAACCTGAACAGGAAGAGACAGTACTGACAGAAGGAAAAAGGAAGCGGACAGTGTTATTTTTCCTATGAGAAATATTAAAAAGAGTTTAATACCCTTTCACCTTCCCTATGTACCAAAGGATACATGACTGGAGTAAATATTCTAGCACCACGATCCGTAACTTTTCATCAAACAAGTTTGGAATATGCATCACTCTTACTTATAAAACAACAAATTATTGTGGTAATGTCAACAATATGGAGCAACATATAAACGAAAATGTAGTTTTATAACAAGGTCAAAAACTACACGAACTAATACCCAAATAAGTTCTTTTCAAACGAGCTAACCATCTTCTTTCTCAACAAGATTTCCAATTAGCTCTGAAAAGAGATGTCAGTGACACGAGATTGCAAGGGAAGAAGGTTAGTTGAGTTGTTTACCATTCTCCAATATAATACAGGAATTTCATTGCATTTTCTATGTCCTATAAGTAATAACGTATGAGTTACGCAACTACGTTTCACTGATTAATATTGGTCTTACTGTAGTGTCACACCGAGTTTAAGTTACTTTATAATTGCAAGTTGGTAACTGTCTTTTGATATAGGTTACTCGTGTCTCAAAAAAAAAATGATAATAATAAGATTTTCAATCTTTAAAGAATTTATAAAATGCTTAATTAGCGTAAGTATACCGTCAAGTTCAGGCATTTTATGAATTAAAACCCACTTGTAGAACGTCACCGCAAACCTAATTCACATAACATAATTACACAGCTATCGTTGAAAACCCTCTAATGTACTTGTATTTTATGTAGTGTTGTTAACATCAGCACTGACAATAAAAAAAAATATCTTCCACATTTAATGCAGTTTTTTTACACTGGGCGAGAAAATAATAATACAGACCCAAAATGTCTAGAAAAAAAATAATAATCACTTGAATGTGAGCTTGCAACAACAGGAGTTCATGTTGCTACCTTTCTTGACAAAAGTTGACTGAGAGGGAGACAACATGTCGCCAAAAGCTACT
>JAXCGZ010021559.1:20000-27500 GCA_037179515.1 Halocaridina rubra
TGAGGAATCTGTAATATGAACATAGTGGCATTCAGATAGAATGCGTTCATTCCTAAGTATAGCAGATATAAGCTATAAGGTTGGGTTCCTTTTAACCTTCTGTGGTGTAGTGGTAGCGCCTTGATTTAGTAATCATAAGTCCTAGGTTCGAGTCCCGGTCGGGGTAAAAAAATTATTCATGTTTTCACATATGTAATGTGCTTATTTGATATTTCATGCCCTAATGAGATTGGGAATTGAATTAAATGCTAAAATGAAGCCACGAGTGAGGTTGGGGAATCTGTAATATGAACATAGTGGCATTCAGATAAAATGCGTTCATTCCTAAGGATAGCAGATATAAGCTATAAGGTTGGGTTCCTTTTAACCTTCTGTGGTGAAGTGGTAGAGCCTTGACTTAGTAATCATAAGTCCTAGGCTCGAGTCCCGGTCGGGGTAAAAAAATTATTCATGTTTTCACATATGTAATGTGCTTATTTGATATTTCATGCCCGAATGAGATTGGGAATTGAATTAAATGCTAAAATGAAGCCACGAGTGAGGTTGGGGAATCTGTAATATGAACATAGTGGCATTCAGATAGAATGCGTTCATTCCTAAGTATAGCAGATATAAGCTATAAGGTTGGGTTCCTTTTAACCTTCTGTGGTGTAGTGGTAGCGCCTTGACTTAGTAATCATAAGTGCTAGGCTCGAGTCCCGGTCGGGGTAAAAAAAAAATTATTCATGTTTTCACATATGTAATGTGCTTATTTGATATATATATATATATATATATATATATATATATATATATATATATATATATATATATATATATATAATATATATATATATATATATATACATATATATATATATATATATATATATATATATATATATATATATATATATATATATTTATATATATATATATATATATATATATATATATATATATATATATATATATATATATATATATATATATAGATATATAGATATATAGATATATAGATATATAGATATATAGATATATATATATATATATATATATATATATATATATATATATATATATATATATATATATATATATATATATATATATATATATATATATATATATATATATATGTATATATGTATATATATAAATATATATATATATATATATATATATATATATATATATATATATATATATATATATATATATATATATATATATATATATATATATATATATATATATATATATATATATATATATATATATATATATATATATACATATATACATATATATATATATATATATATATATATATATATATATATATATATATATATATATATATATATATATATATATATATATATATATATATATATATATATATATATATATATATATATATATATATATATATATATATATATATATATATATATATATATAAGTACAAAGTGTTAGCATACAGCACTAAATAGTAAGGAAGCCCATCAGTGAAACAAAACTTATAAAACAATGCTATATTTCGGATCCTAACTGGATCCCTTCTCAAGTACAACTGAGACAAAATAACAAAGAAGGGGGAGACATAAACAAAAGGACTCATGAGACCTGAGGGATTAAAAATTTTTATGATAACAGGACAGGTCTAATAGGATAATTCGTTTGGATTAGACCTGTCCTGTTATCATAAAAAATTTTAATCCCTCAGGTCTCATGAGTCCTTTTGTTTATGTCTCCTTCTTTGTTATTTTGTCTCTGTTGTGCTTGAGAAGGGATCCAGTTAGGATCCGAAATATAGCATTGTTTTATAAGTTTTGTTTCACTGATGGGCTTCCTTACTATATCTATATATATATATATATATATATATATATATATATATATATATATATATGTATATATATATATATATATATATATATATATATATACATATATATATATATATATATATATATATATATATATATATATATATATATATACATATATATATACATATATATATATATATATATATATATATATAATATATATATATATATATATATATATATATATATATATATATATATATATATATATATATATGTATATATATATATATATTTATATATATATATATATATATATATATATATATATATATATATATATATATATTTTATATATATATATATATATATATATATATATATATATATATATATATATTTATATATATATATTTGTACTGATTTACCGGTAAATAGTACTGTCTGTTTTATCACACACACACACACACACACATATATATATATATATATATATATATATATATATATATATATATATATATATATATATATATATATATATATTTATATATATATATATATATATATATATATATATATATATATATATATATATATATATATATATATATATATATATATATATATATATATATATATATATATATATATATATATATATATATATATATATATATATATATATATATATATATATATATATATATATATATATATATATATATATATATATATATATATATATATATATATATATGTATGTTTGTGTGCATGTAAGTATGCATACAGGGAGTCCTGGGGTTACGATATCCCACCGTTGTGAGAGAGGCTCATATATGATTAATAAATTAATAATAAATAATATTTTTTAACCTACCTGGCTTTTGTGGTAAAAACAAACTTTGTGCACTGAACAGTTTGTGAGCGTTTGTGGACGAATACACGGCTTGCAGCATTGTTGTATTCGTATGCATGAAATTAACTGCTTTATACATTTAATTGTTTATGCATTTAGTGATGTGAAGTAATCAGATTGAATTTATTTACAAAATTACTAAACACATTGCCGTGTATGAGCGATTCATCAACCTTTATATTTATTTCATTTTGCGTACTGTAGACTTTTTGCAAGTATATTTCAGGGAATAAAACATTGTTAGCATACATGTATTAGTGTAATATACTTTTGTAGATGTGGTAAAATATTTGTTATTTATTTCTAAATAGAAACTGTATTTCTAGATTGAATTATTTATAATATGAATGGCAGATATGAGTTTACATGAGCACGAAACATTACAAAACCATATTTCTAAATGTCTGTTATAGAGTAGTAGAATTTAGATTTTTTTTTAGGCAGACTCTTGTAAACAACAATATGGTTTTCATTACAATTTCCGTATATATCAAGTTAATAGTTTTATTTATTTATTAGTTTATGTAACTGGTTCTTTGATGGAATTAGATATAATTTATTACCAAATTATCAAATACGTAGCCGTCAATACGATCTTTATGTGAAAATATTGGTTTCGGTTGGTTGGCCTTTGATATACATAGTCACGCGGCATTGTTCTATACGTATATAGCAAGTTAATGGTTTTATTTACTTATTTCTTTATCCATTTTTTTCTTAGGAAATTAGATATAATTTAATTACAAATTAGCACATACCTAACCGTAAATACGATCTTTATGAGAAAAAAAAAATTGTTGAAGTTTGTTTTTGGAATATGCCTTCCCACGGCATATTGTATACGTATATATAGCATATTAAAAATCATAGCCTTAAATACGATCTTTATGCAAAAAAAGTGAGTTGAGGTTGGCTACTTCGTTACACGGCATTAGACTGAGAAGAAAACGAGCCATTGCACAGTTCACTCTCGTATGCCTCATTGTTTATCGTTCTCATTCGCTGCAATGATTGAAATGGAGTGATTAGTACTTTGGCTGGATGACATTCATCGACGGCGCATCCCAGTGAGCCTAAAGCCGACTCAGGAGAAAGCAAAATGATTGCTTAATGCTGAGAAAATGGGAAAGTGAGACGAAGACGCGTCGCTCACTTCCTGCTCGTAGGCCATATCATTGTTCTTGTGATCATTAGCTGGTGTTAAACCGTTCGACCTTTTTCTTGGATATGGACGTGATGATGCAAGCCAACCACAGTAGTAAAGGTAAGCAATACTGTATAGTATGTTTTTACTATTTCCATGTCTTAGATTACGAACTTAGATTATGTTTCCATGTTTTAGATTATTCATTTTTAGCATTGGTGGGGGACTTAGGTTCGTGTTTAGATGTTTTCTGACTTACGATGAAAAGCGGATTAAGACAGCTGTCAGGAATGGAACCCTGTCGTAATTCAGGGACCTCCTATGCATGTATATGCATATATATATATATATATATATATATATATATATATATATATATATTTATATATATATATATATATATATATATATATATATATATATATATATATATATATATATATATATATATATATATATATATATATATATATATATATATATATATATATATATATATATATATATATATATATATATATATATATATATATGTATATATATATATATATATATATATATATATATATATATATATATATATATATATATATATATATATATATATATATATATATATATATATATATATATATATATATATATATATATATATATATATATATATATATATATATATATATATATATATAGGTACAAACTGTTAGCATACAGCACTAAATAGTAAGGAAGCCCATCAGTGAAAAAAAAAACTTATAAAACAATGCTATATTTCGGATCCTAACTGGATCCCTTCTCAAGCACAACTTGAGAAGGGATCCAATTAGAATCCGAAATATAGCATTGTTTTATAAGTTTTGCTTCACTGATGGGCTTCCTTACTATATATATATATATATATATATATATATATATATATATATATATATATATATATATGTGTGTGTGTGTGTGTGTGTGTGTGTGTGTGTGTGTGTGTGTGTGTGTGTGTGTGTGTGTGTGTGTGTGTGTGTGTGTGTGTGTGTGTGTGTGTGTATGAAGCTATATAAACAAGCTCCAGTTTTATTCATTTACTATTAAATAGATCATTGACAAAGTGAGAGACAAAGAAACACTAAAGAGGGGGCGAATTCTTAGAATGGTATAGTTACTTCCATATTCATTCTTTTTGAGTGGCTAAATGGTATCTCTCTTAATGATGGATCCAGTAGAAAATATTTCCTCTGTATACATGTCTGTATTAATAGGTGCATGTATATATGCATGTATGTATGTATGTATGTATGTATGTATGTATGTATGTATGTATGTATGTATGTATGTATGTATGTATGTATGTATGTATGTATGTATGTATGTATGTATGTATGTATGTATGTATGTATGTATGTATGTATGTATGTATGTATGTATGTATCTATGTATGTATGTATGTATGTATGTATGTATGTATGTATGTATGTATGTATGTATGTATGTATGTATAATATGTATGTATGTATGCATGTATGTATGTATGTATGTATGAAGGGAGTAATGAAGGTAGATGTCATTCAACAATTTCCATTTCACTTACAGGCCCTTCTCTCAAATGTCAGTCACATGTGTGGAACCTGTAGATGGCACGACATACAACCGAATTTCCATTTAGCTGAGAATGAAAATAAAAAGTTGGGTTCTTTTATGTATTATATCTAAGGGATGAAAGCTAAGATATATTTTGAAGTTATAATACACACTCACTCATTCATATACTGCATGATACTGTGCGGTCTTCCCTATTCTTCTAAGATAATGTCATATCCTCACGAAGCTAGTAGTTTGGCCACAACCGTTGCAAAAGAAGTATGGCATTAAATATCCCATTAACATGAAATTTTAGGCATCAGTGCCTATTTCTTAATGAATTTGGTAAATCACTAACTAATCTTTGATGTAGTCACCGTGGCTCAAGCGGTAGCGTCCGCGACTCTGAGGCGTCAGGTCGAGGGTTGGCGCCCCGTCACGGTCTGAGGTTGGGAAGGGCATGCACTTAGGGTAACGATTACATCTGCCAAAACAAGTTCTTCGTAAGAAGGCAACCGTCCTAGCCCTTGGTAGAAAAGGGAGTCAGTGACGTAAAACCGGAACAACTAACTAATCTTTGATACCTCACTATATACTGGGCAATATTCCCACCAACATTCAGAAATCGATTCCCCGAAGCAGTTCTTATAACTTCTCTTCATCAGTACCACTTGGAGAAGGACGACTGAGAAGCGTCGTCCTTTTGCGGTAGAACCTGCCACCTTAGTAGGATCAATAACTACATCATTAAATGTAGTGAATTAGTGGTGAAGCAGTATATTCACTAGTTCGGGATGCGCTAGGGGCAAAAATGGTCGTCCCACAGATTAAAAACAAAAAGTCTTTCCTGTTTGACGCAAAAAATATTACAAAAGAGACAAAAGATCATTAGGCAATAGGAGTGGCATCCCTCTGTCGCAACGCCTGTCGTCTCAACAGGATCAATGAGTAAATTATGTTCACGAGCTCGGAATACAAGAAGATTGTCAACATTCGTTTCTCAATGTGAATAAAGAGAATGATTGAGTTTCTGGTATTTTGACGACGACTAAAGAGACACAGACACTCCTCAACCTTCCCCTCAAAATAACAAACCTGAGTTCGAGCCGACCACGGGTCGTTAGGATTAGTTTCCAGGTTTAACTCCCAAGCTCCAGTTTGTCTGTGTCTATCTCCATTCGAAAGTGGATTAAGAGTAACACAGAAAACGGCAAACAAAGAGTTTATTGTGCAGCCAGTAACATCCCCCCTGAGCAAAGGAGAGGATGTTTTTGGAAATATATTCTTAAATGAGGAAAACATCAGATGGATTTGAAATTCTGTTTCCAATTTAGATGGAAAACAATAGGGTAAAGATAACATTATTTCAATAGATTTAAATAAACTGGAGAATTTGAACTACGGGCTACTGGGACATATCCCTTTCAGAAGTAAGTAAGGAAACTTTTGATGGCTCGAGGTCATTCTATCTATCTACCTTGGCTGCTTCCCCCATTGGGGATAAGCTGATATAAAAAAGAACCAATACAGGGACTACTTTGCTCTATAGGCAATGACGAGGGAGCTAACGACCGTTTAGATGGCACTGCTGGAGTTCCACTGCCCATCCTCCCGGCTCTTCCACAACCTGCGTCGCTTCATAATGCAAACTCCCCTACTGCCCCTACCACAGGGTTACCTCTGTAAGATACAGCACCGTGGTAACAGCAGATGCCCATCAGAGCAGCATCACAATCGCTCGCCACTTATTCCTATTCCTAGCACGCTCACTTGCTTCCTTCACATCCATCTTCCTATCATTCAGGGCTCTCCTTACTTCATCCATCCACCCAAACCTAGGCCTCACTCTAGCATTTCTCCCATCAACTCTCGCACTCATCACCTTTTTCAGCAGTCTTTCATCATCCATCCTCTCCACATGGCCAAACCATCTCACAACACTCATATCTACTCTGGCTGCCAATTCTCTCCTCACACCCGTTTTTTGCTCTCACTACTTCATTCCTAACCCTATCCAAGCGAGCTACACCAATCACACTTCTCAGGCCTTTCATCAA
>JAXCGZ010021560.1:0-2500 GCA_037179515.1 Halocaridina rubra
AGAGAGAGAGAGAGAGAGAGAGGAGAGAGAGAGAGAGAGAGAGAGAGAGAGAGAGAGAGAGAGAGAGAGAGAGAGAGAGAGAGAGAGAGAGATAATATATTTACATTTATCCTCATCAACAATAAAACTGCCTAAAGCTGCAAAAATAGAGTATATAATGTAAATACGAATAAGTAGATGCTACCAAGAGAGAGATAATAATTGTATATTTCTAATTTCTAACTGCATTATTTCAAGACAATTTTCAATTTAAAGTGCCTATTGTGTATTTGCTAAGCCTTACAAGTACTATGAAAAAATCTAAAAAGTTTTACAATCCATGATCAAAGAGTACCAACCCAAGGGACCATCACCCAAAAAGGTCAAATGAAAGAGTTAGTAATGCCACACTTACATTAGCTTGTTGTACACTAGGACTGGGGACTGTGTCGTGCATGGTGTTCCCACTACCATTATGACCACCACCACTAACACCACTATGCGTGCCTGTCGTCGATGATAATGCATCATCATCATCACCAACATCGTCATCCCCTTCATCATCCTCGTCACCACCGTCACAGGGGTAGGAGGAAACACTCACGCTGTTAGTATTGCTCAGGGGAAGATGGGTGCTGCCGGGGACCTCCTCCTCTGGGAACTGACATTCCTTTGGGAAATCTGCTTCTCCCACTAAACTGGGCGGGATCCTGGGAGGAGTTGAATTCTATGGGGGAAGCTGGATCAACTGCATGACTGTATTCTGGTGAAACAGAGCCCATTGATGATACTGCTTCTATGGGAGAGTTGGGACCTGTCGATGCATTAGAATCTACTGGGGAGCTAGGATCGACTGAAGAGTTTAAGCTAATAGGAGAGTTAAGCCGTAAATCAGACATTGGTACTAGTAAAGAGTTTACAGCATCTACTTCGCCTTGGTCATAGGGCAAACTCGAGTCCAAAAGGTTTTGTGGATCTGCTTCTAGATCTGAAGTATTGTGTGACATTTGATCAGAGTCAAGAGTCTCTGGATCAAATAGGTCCAAAGGAGGCCTAGGGCTAATCTGATGGTTTGCCTCTGCATTTGTTGCGAGGCTGGCACCCTCTATGCACATTGGACTACTTAGTGAGTCTGCAGGCGCCTTTGAACCTAACTGAGAATATGAATCAATGGGAGACTCTGGACTTTCAACAGACCTGAGGTGATCATATTCTAGATTACTGCATGATATTTCAGTTTCTTCAAATGTGTCCAGGTCATGCACTGCACAAATAGCAGCATCAGAATCAAACACGAGTTCCTGCTTGTAAATTGAATTTGCTTTTTGTGAGGAAACATCGCACAATGCGATCTCTACTGAATCTGTCAACATGTTCCCACTACTTTCTTGAACACCCTTTTGCAAGGAAAGTTCAGATGACAGTATACCTTTTTTAGATAAAGTAGCTGTCAGGTCTTGATTTACATCTAACTCCTGATCTAAACTTGACTGAGAAGATTCCACTACTTTAACATCTTTTGAGCTCCCAGATGTTTCAGAACAATATTTCTTACTTTGTAGATCAGCATTTGATGAAGCAAGATCATAGTTGCTAGATATATCATCCAATGAACTCCTGGAATTCTCCCTGATGGCAATGTCTCCACCTGAACTACTCATCTCCTTTGAGTGTGATTCTGATAAGCTAACAGAAGATGATAAAGACAAAACATCCATCACATTAGCTGAATTAGATTCTGTTATTTTTTCGTTTAATTTCATTTCATTACTACTAGAAGAGCTTACAAAACGATTATCTGAGGATTCACAAATTACGGTAGTTTCCCCTTGCTCTATGTCTGTTGTACCACAGTGATATTTATCCTGGGAAGTTGAAATATTAGCATGTGATTTGAAATTATCATATTCTTTAACATCTCTCATTGTGACTTCAGTTACCTGATTCCTGACAATCAAGGCACCTCTATCAGTAATATCAGTTTGTATTGCTGAAAGACTGGAATTCTCCAAGTGCTCTACTTTAGTGTTTCTGTGAGTATCATTTTGTTCGTACGCTGCATGTGTGATATAAGCAGTGTTGGCTTTAGATATGCAAAATGCATCAGGCGATGTTGGCTCAGGAGAAGAATGTCCTATAGATGCTGGCAAATCAGACGAGGACTCTAATGAATCAGGGTTACTAAAGTCATCCATTTTCATTGGTGAGAGGATATCAATGCCACTTTCCTCATCTAATCGGCCTAAGGGATCATTGTTAGGGTTTTGGGTGAGGCCTGTAAGGGAATCCAAGCTAAAATTAGCAGGGGCAGGACGATGCAAGGTAGTCTCGATGGAGTCGCAGCTTAGTAAGGAACTGAATGAAGGAGGGGATGCAGGGATCTCGAGAGAGTCAGGTTGGCACAAACGGGCGCTTAATTCAGCCTCAATCAGTTCCTGAAGGGATGGGGCAGTGTCCCGGGGGGAGGTCTTGGCGGTAGTGAGGGGCAGGTTAGTGTTGACATCAAACTCGAGGGAATCAG
>JAXCGZ010021560.1:7500-20000 GCA_037179515.1 Halocaridina rubra
ACTTGATAATCGTCCTTAAACGATGCTCACACGATCATTGTGTGTGGTCTGGTTGTATGATACTATGAGCGTAAATCTTAATATATGAAATTCATAGAGTCCCAGGTCCAACTCCAAAAATGGCTGAAACAGCGTCAATAAACCAGTGCCATTTGGGATATTCGGCGAAAATGCCATACATTGATAGATAACGTCAACTCAGCAGATTAAAGTAAGTGCAAGAAAAGCAATGAAGAACATTGGCTTCAGTAAATATACTGATGGCGGTACAGTAGTCTCTTCAAAACTAAATTAATTAATTAATTAATTAATTTAAAAAAAACCTGTTTCAAAGTCGCCACTGACCCTAATTCCGCGCAATCTTTTCAAAATCTTCAAGGCAACGCTCGACTTCATTAGCCAAATGTTGCCATTCAGTGTTCCGCTATTAAACACGTACATTTACTTTTGTTTTTGCATCAATATCGTTCGTAACAGCGTGGGAATTTATGTGTATATACGTATACACGGAGTGTATTTAAACATTTAATAGAGTTACTGGGGGAGCAAGCTAGGACAATGGCTGATCAATGGAAAGGGTTGGTGTCAGCTAAGGGCATACACTCAGTGTAACGATTACATCTGCCAAAACAAGTCCTCCGCAAGAAGGCAACCGTCCTAGCCCTTAGTAGAAAAGGGAGTTCGTGACGTAAAACCGAAACCAAACTGTGTCCACAATGAAACTATGCCACAGCCAACAATAATCTCTTCACAGGTTAGTGAGAAAAAGATACCATGTAAGAAACACAGGAAAAGGTGCAGATGCAGATGAAAAAAGGAGTTATGAGGAATTCTGCAACTTTGGTTTTTGTTTAGTAATAGCGATACCAATAACTGAAAACATATATATAAACAGACTATCTTGTTGGTGAAAGACAGGCCAGCTAAAGGTTTCATATTTTTCTAATTAAACACATAAAATAGCAGCAAAGCCCCTCGTGAAGGGGGGTGGTCGAGTTACAGCACATATTTTCACCAGAAGCGAAAATACCTCAATTACTCCTCTTAGGTCCAAAGCTAAAACTAATTATTAATTAGTTCACAGATTTTCAGCGTTGACAATTGCCGCTGGCTGCGAGTTTGTCTTGAAATTTATGGTAAAATTTTCAAGGTATTACTGAAAGTAAAATGTCAGTTTTCGGTTTTTCGATCACAAGGATATAAAAAATCTAAACAAAATACGAAATGTGCGAATACATTATGGAATATATATCATAACTAAAACATATACAAATCATACAGTTCAATAAGATCTGACACTAACGTTACATAATGTAAGATATAAAAAGCAATGAGAGAGTACAATACTTCTTTCAAGTTCCCATCTTCTGTTATCAAAGATCTTACCTACTACTGGCATCTTGGGTGGAGAAAGAGGGGAGGCAGGAGCATGCTCTACTGTCTCCCTCTTGCTGGGAAAGTCTTTATCAGAGCAAGGCAAAGGCCCCTCAGTCCCCTCTAATCTCTGAGAAGTCCTAATAGCACTTGGCTGATGACTTTGGAAATGTGTCACATTTGTACTTTCTGTGGTTTCATTTTTGTTGTGGTCATGTCTCAAACCACATTCAGAGGCACATAACCTGTTAGTATTTGAACATTCACCTAACACTGTACTTTCAGTGTCACCTTTTGTTCTTTTTGTACAACTGTCTTCACCTTTTTCCTCACGTGAGCGAGGAAGTTTGTGAGTTTCTGAATGTGATTTAGTTTTATCACGAGCCCTCTCCCCAGTTTTCTGAATTATATCAGTCTGTGTTCTTAAAGCATTTCTTATATCTCCAAAAGAATCACCATGATCTACCTCACCAGTTGCCTCACCTAAGTCTGTAATTGGTACTAAATTATCTTTTTCTGGACAGTCCATTTTACAGGGATTGTCTCTGTTTATGTCTGCTTGATATTCTTGCAACTCCAATGTTTCACTACACGTCCTTGAATCGTCTTTCATACTGCTGTTAATATGGTCATGTAAACTTTTATTTTCAAGTTTACTCAATTTTTCATTATATTCAACACTCTCATGAACTCTTTCTTTACAGCTTTCACTTCTCTTTTCTGATGCAATAGTATTATCAAATACTTTGGAAACTTCACTTTCTTCCTGTAAGCAATCTATCCTATGACCCCTTACATGATGTTCAAATATCCTCTCTCGGTCATACGCTTCGCAGTTTGAATTAGTTTCAAATTTATCAATTTCAGATATTTTTGCCATTTTCTCCCGATCTGTCTCATTATCAATACTTCTCTCTATTTTTGCTTCACTGATCAATCCTTTACTCAGATAACTCTTTTCAATCATTTTTCCATACTCTGTACTTACACTCCTTGGTGCTCTTTCTTCTGATATAATTTCAAGACCCTCATTATCATTGATTTCTTCACACTCTTCAGATGCTTTAAGCCCTTTGAGATTATAATCTGGTCCAGTTTCTTCATTTTCACCTTCTTTACTGACTTTGTTGGCTGGTACTTCAATTTCATCACAAATATCAATATCTACCTCAGTATCATGGCTTTCTTCATCCTCTCGAGACATCCCACTACTTTCCTGTTTCTCATCATAATATTCTGATTTTCTAACTATACTTTCCTTTACAGCACTTGCATCATCATTAAATATTATGTTTTCATCCGCATTACATATCTCCTTTTGTTGTGGCATTTGCTTAATACCTTTAGATCTACTATAATCACTAAATTCCTTGTTCTTTAGCTTCTGTCCTTCATGAGACTGCACTTCTTTTGGTTCAGTCGTATTATTTTCAGAAGTCATAATTTCAGTGTCTTCCAACAATACTCCACAGTTTGGATCTAACTTATTAGAGATGACATTGTCAAGATTTACTGCAGTCATTAAATCAATATGCTTTGATTCCTCATTACCACACATGCTATCTCGTTTTACTTGATCACATGACATTCTTCCAACTGGGATATCAGGTATGTTTTCAGTCCCTATGGCTTTCTCACTGTCAATTTTCACATTGTTTTCGCATATGACTTCTTTTTGAGCTAACATATCTTCTATATCACGTAAATCAAGGTCATTCGTCATTTCAGGAGAGAAACCTGTCTCTTCTTGTGATTTCCCCCTTGGATAATCTTTCAGCTGGACTTCATAGTTTCCATGACCCATTATTTCTTCAAATTCTGCCTTATGAATACCAACAGATTTCAAAATTTCACTCCAATCATCAAATATCTCTCCTTTTTCCATTTCCCAGTGTGTATTTGCTCCAATCAATTCATCATCTTTCACCTCCTCTTTAAGCTTTACTGACTTTAGTCTTTCTCCTTCCTCTTGTTCTATTACATTTTCATCCATTCTTAAGTCATCTCTTCTTTTAGCACTCTCTCCTTCTTCCTTTGGAAAAACTCCCATGCTGTCACATTCGAGGTTCTCTTCACATCTGATGTGAGTACCTGAAGCTTCTTCTTCTTCTTCTCTAAGTTGCCATGGTGAAGCAGAGTCTCGAGCAACAGTAACACTAGCCTGCTCTTCACTTCTCCACTGTCGCCAGAAATCTGCCTCGCCATCATATGGACTCCCACCGCCCTTTAAAGGTTCAACACCTTCAGGACATACACCAACTGGAAGATCTTCATCATATGCATCCTGATTAAAAACACTGGCTACTTCATCATCTATATCATCCTCAACAGGGACAATTACATCAGGAACATCGATATCATCTATGTCATCATCAACTTGAATAACTACGTCAGGACATGTCTTAGGGACTTGTACATCCTTTAATGAATCTAAAGTTATATCTTTAATATCAATTCGTACACTTTCTCTGTTAGCACTGTCAGCAGCTTGCATATCGCTAATTTTATTGCTCTTCAACTTATGCGAGTCTTTAACCACATTATTTTCCTTATCTTTCTCATAGAATGAACATTTACTTTTGGGTTTAAGTAAGGTTAATTTACTACTCAAAGAGTCTGTATCCTTTTGTTGTTGCATTCTTAAAGGTATTAGGTCTTTCTGATTTAATTTCTTCAGTGAAAAATGTTCATTTAAACGAACTCTAAATCTATCTTTTATAGTGCAAAAAGCTACTCCAAATGAATCATCTCCACCTCCAAATTTCTTATAAGGAGGAAAATCATCTTTATCTCCCTTGAATGTCTCTTTTTTCTTTTTGGCTCCTAGGCCGCTAAAGTGAAAAAACTTCTTTGGTCCAGGAGCAGTGTTTTCTGAATCCGTTCCACTATTGTCATTTTTTTTTACAAGGCTAAACAATTTTTTACCAAACGTTTTTTCAGATTTAGGCAGGCCACCCTCAGGGTCGGTATTCACTCCTTCATCAACTTTCGTTTTAGGAAGAGCTGCAGCAGCTGCTTCCATATCGTCTTCAACCATAACATACTCACCTTCCATATCACCCTCATCTTCATAATCTTCCTCTTCATACTCATATTCAACCTCATATTCATCATCATAGTCATATTCACCTTCTTCACCAGCCATAGTATAAGCTTCTTCTTCTAATTGACGAAGGAATTTATCTTTGACATACTGACGGAACTGTTCTTCATTTTCAAAGACCACATCCTCTTCCAGTTCTCCTTCTTCTAAAAGATGCCTCTCTTCCTCTGTAAGCCCAGTAGGCATATTAAGATAATCTTCTAATTGTGCATCTCCTTGTTCCCAAGGTTGCTTTGCATGTTCCTGCTCTTCAGCCTCTAGCTCAAGAAGTTCTTGTTTTTCCTGCTCTGTTAACTCGGGTGGCATAGAAAGGAATTTGTCTAATCCTTGTCGTTCTAAATCCCTTACTTTATCTTTCTCTTCAACAGCTTCTTTAAATTCCTGTTCTTCCTGGTCTGTTAATGCATGTGACATGGCCATATAATGATCCAAATTTATGTCCTCAACTCCTTCATTTTCAGCTAGATAGGCTCTAAGTTCCAATTCTTCTTCTTCTGTCAAAGATGTTGGCATTGCTAAGTATTTTGCTAATAGTGGATTATCTGGTATATCTTCTTGCATTTCTTCAGGTTCAGTTAACCATTCAGGTCGTTTGCTACTTCTTCTTACTAACAGTTCATTAATTTCATCAGGATAACCTGTTTCTTCTTCCATTACATCAGCATCAGCCATATATCCATCAATATCTTCCTCCATGTCAACACCGGCATCACCCAATATATTTTCATCTTCTACTTCCATAACCTCTTCACCATCATCTTCCATGGCAACAAACTGTTCATCAAATGCAGCTTCAATCTCAGCTTCTGATCTCATAGATGGGCCAAACTCCTTAACTATCTCTTCAGAGGGACCTCCTTTATCAGCTTCTTTCATTTCCTCATCCCGAGACCAGACTTTAGTTTCTTCTGGAAGTTCTATGACATTTTCTCCATCTACAGTCCCTGGTTCTTTCTCAACATTATCTTGTTCAGAAATGCTTTCCTCAAGGGAAACCATTTTCTCCTCCTTAGTAGTTTTAGAATCATCTGTAATTTTTGATATAATTGTTGTGTCAGATATTTGATTGGGAGATTCAACTGTTGTAACTTGGGCTTTCTTTCCTTCATCATTACTTCCCAAATGACTCCACATATCAGCAGAAGAATCTTTGGTTATCTCAACTATATCAGTTTCATCTTGTTGGTGCTTAAAGGAATCCTCAATAGTGAAGTTTGCTCCCTTATCATTTTTGTTGTCTTTCCATGCATAATCAGCATCAGTAGCTGAATTATCAGTAATTGAAATATCATCACTATTAACAGGTAACTCAGCTTGTTCTCCAAAGACCTGATCAGAAATTTCCTTCTTACTAGATTCCAAATCAACATCAAAGCTTGGAGTCGAGTCATCAGCTACAGAATCTTTGGGAACTCCAAATATATTATCATCAGTATTTACAATTAATGTCTGATCAGTTATTTCGGGCTGTTCCTTTTCAGAATCCTTAATCGTCATTTGATCAGAGAGATTACCAGTTAATTTTTCTTCCAAATTTGTAATGTCGGAATTTGCAACATCTACATGCATTCTCTTTGCTACAGGTTCATTATTGGCCTCTTCTGCCACTGCTTTGTCCTTTATTTTCTCTTCCTCTATTTCAACAGATTCCTTACTAATTAAGTCGTCAGGTTTGCTTTCATATTTATCAAATTCTTTGCTTGTGAAATCATCAACAACTATATCATTTTCTGCAGTACCAGGTTGTTCAGAACCAGTCTCTTCTACTAGTATTACATTATTATCTCCACTATCGTTTGCTTTAGTAACTAAATCATCCTCTGTTCCTTCAGCTTGTCCAGTTATAGATTCCTCATGTTGTTCTTGATCATTTACTTCATCAAGTAATTTGTTGCTAGAATCTGGAACTATGGTAAGATGTGTTTCATCTTCATACTGTCTACCACTGGAATCCTCAACAGGTACTTGAACTAGAATTTCATCTGATAATTTGTCACTAGTAACCTCAAAAACTGTGGGGTCCTTTACTTCTACAGGTAGAGTGATGCCCGAACTCTCAGTTAATATTTTATCATCTTCAAACACATTACTACTTTGCTCCCAATCCGAAAGGCCTTCAGAGGAAGCATCGACAGCATCTTTATTTTCCCAATTAGAACGCTCATTACTGGAGACAGCTGAATCCTCAACAATATCTTTATTGCTGGAGCCCCAAGTTTTCCAAAAGCTGGTCTTAGGTTCATCAGTTGTAGATGGTAAGTCTTTCATTGTTCTATCATCAGATTTCCACGAGTTCCAGATACCTACGTTCGAGTCTTTTGACTCTTTCTCGGACTGCTCGGGACCAGAATCTAAACTTTTACTTTCTTTCTTTTCACTATCACTAGCTTGCCACCAGTTCCAAAAGCCCGTTTTGAATGGACTTCCAGGAACATCACCATGCGATGCTTTATCTATCTTGACAGAAGATAAGTCTATACTCTCCTTTGGTATACAAACTTCCTCTTTGTTAGATTTATCCAAAATTTCCTCACGGTCATTAATATTTACAGGTGATTTCTCTCTTTGATATGTTTCAGCTGTAGATATATTTGCAGCTTCAGGCTTAGTTTCTTCCTCGGTTTCATTTCCTTTTGTGACCTCCAGATGTTTGCCCTCACATTCCACTTCTTCTTTTACATCTTCCTCTTCCTTGACAGCTTTCTCACTGTCTTTTGGAGTACTGCTCCTGTTAACATCTGAAGATATTTCATTTAATTCTATAATATCTTTACTGCTTTCGTCACTCTTAATCTCCTCTATTCTTTCCTCCTTTAGTAAGGCCATTTCCATTTCTTTTATTCTAGTAAGATCTATTTCTTTATCAGACACTGAATTCATTTTTTCATCAATAGCTGATGCTTGTTCCTGTAAATCCGAAGCTTCTTTTTTTTGTAAAGCTAATTCCATTTCTTTCACTTCTGCAATATCAATTTCTTTTTCTGTTACTAATGCTTCATCTTCTTTGACATAAAGAGTGGGCTCTTCTGCAACCGATTTATCTTCTGTCATTGAAGGATATTCCGTTTCATTCATTTTGTCAAAATCATCAGTTTTTTCTGACACTAATTCCACTTCCACAACATCTATATTTTGTTCTCCTATAGTTTGTTCCTCTTCTCTTTGAAGTGCCATTTCCATTTCTTTCATCTTGGCTAAATCTATTTCTTTTCCTGTAGTCTTTTCATTATCTTCCTGCATATCCAAAGTTTCTTCGCCTACAGCCATCTCCTCACTCTTCTGTGTAGCCACTTCCTCTTCCACAACATCTATACTTTGTTCTCCTATAGTTTGTTCCTCTTCTCTTTGAAGTGCCATTTCCATTTCTTTCATCTTGGCAAAATCTATTTCTTTTTCTGTAGTCTTTTCATTATCTTCCTGCATATCCAAAGTTTCTTCGCCTACAGCCATCTCCTCACTCTTCTGTGTAGCCACTTCCTCTTCCTTTAAGACAGCAAAATCTATTTCTTTTTCTTCATCAGTTTTCTTTCCTAATCCAGCATCTACCTCTGACTCTTGTCGAGGCATCTCCTCAGTGGTCTCTTCTCTTGTTTTCATATCATTACAAACTGGTATCTCCTCAGTAGTATCTTCTCTTATTTTCATATCATTAAGTATTGTTGTACTTTCCTTTTCAAAAATATCCTCATCCGTGACAATTCCTGTTTTGTACTCCTTAGAAGCCTCTTTCAGAACGTCAAAGTTAGTTTCCATTTCATATTCTATGACTGACACCTCTTTTGATTCATCCAAAAAGTTTCCAGAGACTAAGTCCTCTCGACAACTTGGTAAATCCTCCTGCATTTCTAACTCTTCCCTTAGAAGCGAATTTTTTTCAACATCAGAGTGCAGTTCCTCATTAATGGACTTCACCTTTTCATAGGGTTTTGATTCTTCCTGTTTCAAATGTAATTCTGGTTCAACTTGCTTAATATTTATATCTTCAGCAGTATATTCTGATTTTGCTTCATCCAGTAGAGGTTGTGCTGTTACGTCCTTTTTGGATGCCCGTGAATTTTCACTATCAGCACCTGATGAGTCATCAACTTCTTCCTCAATAACAACACCACTTAATCTTACAGTCACACTTGATGGTCTGGGTGGCTTAAGATTATTCTCCTTTGTTAGAATTTCTTCATATTCTGTTATCTCAGCATTCATTTTCATGACATCATCTTCAAATGCTTTTTCATTGATATCTTCCTGAGGCATATCATCACTATCTGGTTTCTTCTTTCCTTTTTCTTCATCTCCAGAATCCCCATCTTCAATCAATATGAATATATGTTTATCATCCTCAACATCAATTTCTTCTTCACCAAGATTCATTGTTCCAGCAACCTCATCTTCAAGTAAATTAGCATCATCAACTTCTTCCTCTTCAATGTCTCTGACTTCATCTGTGGTAAGATCAGCTGGAATGGATGAGTCTTCTTCATCATCTTCCAATCGAGACAGATACTCTTCGAGGCGCTTACCAACTCTAGCACTAAATTCCTCAGCAGATACCTGCTGTCCATCTCCTTCAATATATTCTGGAGGTCCATCCGTCTCAAATTTTGCAGCATATCTTTTAACAATTTCATCAGCTGTACCTACATACTCTGAAATTTCTTCATCTTCATCCAATGACCTATTCTTTTCATTAGCTTCATCTTCACTTACATATTTCGCAATTAATGACTGCCATAATTCATCTTTTTCTCCTTCCTTCTCATTTGGAGATTGATTTTCATTGACCTCTTCTTTAATAACATTTACTTTACTCTCTTCTGTCAAAGCTTCTTGTTTATTTACAACCTTCCTTTCACTTGTCAAAGGGGATGGTCGGTATACTGGCAGTTCACCCATGGGCGGTTGAGCCAACAAGTTCTCGAAGCCAGGATAACGTGTCAACCCTCCTCTCTCCCCTAACCCTTCCCTCCATTCTTCATCTTCTTCCTCTTCTTCTTCTTCAACAAGAGCCGACATTTTACTTTCCTGAATACCGTGAACATGACCATCTCTAGGGATATTACCCTCTCTGCCAGAAGATTCATCCTTTATATCCTTTGCAGCCAAAAATGTTATAAAAATCATCCATATCCAAAGAACAAATCCACGTATACGTCCTCGTACATATGACGGATAAATCCAAGGTGGTAAATTGATAATTGGCAAAGAGGAAAAATTCCATTCATTAATCCTGTTCCTTCCCCATTCTCTCAAATTGGACACACTGAATTGTGATACATCTGGAACAGTCCAATCCTGAGGTCTGAGAATTGTCCATTCTTCATAGTTATGCCAATTCCAGTCTTGAAGGCTGCCCAAGTTCCACTGAGGTAAATTCCAATCTTGGAAGCTGGGTATATGCCAATCTGGTAAATTAGGTAACCACTCAGGCACTTGGGCCTTAATGGTTGCAAAACATCTCTTTACTTCATTCATGGTACCAAATTATCAGCAGAACCCTCACTGTATCGAAATTTAAAATTCGCTCACTCAAACAATAATATAATTAGCCATAGACAGGTATTTCTTAGCCATCGGATATCGCAATTCGGATAAAAAACTAATAAGAAATATATAAGATTATAGTTTAAGGGCACGTTTCACCATTCCTTAAAAAACAATGGATGTCACCATGCCCCTCGATGGGGAGGGGAGGGGAGAAAGGCACTTAATTCACAGGGCAGATGAGAAGAGAACCAGAGCAGGCACCCGACGGAAAGAGCGGCGAGCCACTGGGAAGATGAAGACCACGCCAACAGTCTCCCCACTCACAAACTCACTCACACACAGTTTCAAAATAGCAAGTGGGGGCACTAGAGTGCCTCAGGCTCAAGGCACCTCACAATTACAATGGTGCCTAACACCTTCCTTTGAAACACACTTAAAACAAGCATGGCCCTTTGATTTTGTAATATTACAAAAAGCCATTCCTTCTTAAGCCAGCTCACAATCATATAAAAGTACCAAAACGCTACTTGAATTATAAAGTTTACAGAGGCAATAATTTCAAAATACCAAAAAAAAGCTACTCAATTATGTCTTAATTTTCTATTGTTTACATTAAGAAAAGGATATATTTCTAAATATACAGGTAAAGACCTTTGCCTAGGTAAAATAAATAAATAAACGACTTTATAAATAACGAAATCTCTTAATTCCATTTGGAACACATTGAAGGTATTTTCATTGCCCTTATTACTTTTACCCTTACTGTGGCGTATTACCTTTCTTGCGATATAGAACAACTTCCTCTGACTCACACTCAGGAGGTCCCGAGCTCGAGTTTCCCCAAAGTGGTTCGTATTGCACATATTCACATCAAACGCAGTACAAAAGTGAGTACAGTGTTAGATGCCAAGTCAATGGCCCAAAAAGTATTAACAAGAGCATGGATAGTGAGTCCCTACAAGCTAGAAATTAGGTATATATATATATATATATATATATATATATATATATATATATATATATATATATATATATATATATATATATATATATATATATATATATATATATATATATATATATATATATATAACCACAAACAAACATGCCAATAATTAAACAAACAAAATGGCCAAATTGATATACAAACTGCAAGAAGACGGAAAAAGCATAAAAACAAAGTAGCCATTCTAAAACGTCTCTAAATGTAGGAGATATTTTTCGGTTCTTACTAGTATAACATTTTAAAGTGTGTACTTCGATATACACAAACTCTAATAATGATAATAATAATAATAATAATTACGAATAATAGCTAAGTAACAAAGTGAACTATACGATACCCGATAAAATCACCTCTGTATAAAAATATTAAGATGGTTTGCCAAAAGATACCATAAAAAACAAACGAGAGAGAGAGAGAGAGAGAGAGAGAGAGAGAGAGAGAGAGAGAGAGAGAGAGAGAGAAATTTAATATATAAATAATTTGGTTTCATATAAAATCAGCCTTGGGATATATTCCATGGTAAGAAATATTTAAATACATCAATATTCTTCGGACATGAGAGCAGAGGAAGATGAAAATTAACTTTATTATTTTAGCACAAATATCTATGTAAGAAAGATGTTTTTGCTCCTACAAAAATGCCTCCTAAACGCTGCTTTTTTTTCCCCCAACGACTGCTAAAGAAGGAATCTTTTCTCGTCTTTTATAACTTATGGGTGTCTCCAAAACTGTTTTGACGGTGAAAGATTACGAGAAACAGTTGTAAGCATTTCTACATTTTTTCTCGTATTTATCTAGCCTTACAACAGCTGTCGGTACCCATGTGCGAGAGGTAACGAAAATGAATATGTTTAATGGTTATTTAACGCAAAAACAGTATAATTTGTGACAATTTATTTTGCTGCTTGGCTTCTCTGGGCGTAATATAAACAATTTGTTATACACATTTACTCTGTGTGTGTGTGTGTGTGTGTGTGTGTAAATATACCCATATCATTATTCACTGCTCACTGCTAACTCCCCTGTGGGAGGGGGGCAAGCAAACTTCCTCCGTGTCCCCCTGCGTGGCCTAAAAATCAAATAAATGGGGTGGAGCAAGAGGACTGAGAATCCCCTCCTCTTTCATGTCTTCCTACAAACAATCAAGGTACTTTGCTTTGACTCAGCCAACCCCCTTATTAGGGGAAACATGGCTCATGTATATAAATAGAACTGCTACTATTAACTAATGCTACTACCACTAATGCTCCTATAACTACTACTGCTACTACTACTACTACTCCCTTATAAAACTGAAGGAATCACCTCATCATCCTAGGCTGAATAGGTTGCAGGAATTGCTACTCATTTTAAAGTACTTTAGATATGATATGATGTGGACAACCTTTCAAACACACGCTTTTCCTTGAAATTCTTCTTCTTCTTCTTCTTCTTCTTCTTCTACTACTACTACTACTACTACTACTACTACTACTACTACTTTTTTAAGAAAGAAGCACAATTCATGCTAGCATGTACATCTTACAAGCATCATTA
>JAXCGZ010021560.1:30000-35000 GCA_037179515.1 Halocaridina rubra
CCTGAGCAATAAGCAAGGCACAGAGACCATAACAGCTAGATTGTTCTAGTGAAATAGCACTTGGGATTCTTAATTTGATTCTGAAATGAAACGCAGATTCAGGACTTGATTGTCGCTAACACATACTCAAGTCTTAATGTCTGCATATAAGTGCATGCGTGTATCCATGTATGTATGTATGTAAGCATTTTCGAGCGCAAGTGTACCTCTTGATTTCAGGAATCCCTTGGTCTTTCAAGCATGGTTAGTCTGTTTCAAAAGGCATATTCCACTTTAAAACAAAGAATGATTGGAAAAGGTGAATGATACGTGCACATACAAAGGTGAAAGGTTAAAAATGAGACTACTCTGTTTAATAATTCCGACAATTCGAGTCTTCTTCTCTCCTAATATAAAACAAGAAAGCCTCCTGCAGAAGAGCATCTCCTTCACTACTCGTACATCCTTGTCGATTAATGGTACTCCCCATTAGAAGCAATACTCTTCCAATAAACATGTAATATCACAGTAATAAACCCAGTCTTGAGAGATCATTACGGTTGACGCGTCTGTAATTACTCCAGCAATATCGGTTAATGTCTCGCAGCAAAGAAATGAAGCTTCGAAATTAAATCCAACTTCACCTATACAGAGAACATTTCGTGATCTTATCCCAATGGTCAAGAAATTCGTTTGTGAAATTGTACTTAGAATGAATATAATTATTTGTTCTCAACCTCAAGATATTTAAGACAGTTTGGATGAGTAGTGAATGAAGAAATAAAAGTGTTTTGAAGCAACTGAGCTGTGAAGAAAACTGAATTGTAATAGTGAGTAACAGTGTGTGTGTTTATATATATATATATATATATATATATATATATATATATATATATATATATATATATAATATATATATATATACACACTGAAGAGATAATGGAAAAATATATAAGACTTAATATAATACTAACATTTTTCTGTCAAAGTCTCAGGCGACAAGAGAAATTAAATATTTCCTGCCAATTTTTTTCCGGTGTTTTTGTCACTGTTATTCTCCATTCACTCTGAGATGGCCATATACATGCTGGAGCTGGGGAAATAAGGTTAGACACTCACTTCCTAATGCCCATGGTGGGCTAGAACGCGTTTTTTTTTCCTCCGAGTGGTGCTTTAACCACTGCGCTATCGCGGTTCCCAACTTATAATTTCTATAAATCGATCTAGTGATATCGATATTGATGGAGTCTATTAAATTAGGCTGAGAACAAGAAAAAAAAAAAGATGACGCTTTTAACATATTTTCTCAATGTACTTTTAGCATGATGAGTTCAAGCTAAAAGCTTGAATACAAGTTATAAAGCATGAGGTTTGGCCATTTGCCCGAAAGGTAATGACCTCTTAAAATAAAAAATAAAATAAAAAAAACACACCAACTGCAGAAAATTAAGTATTTTCTTCATAAGCTAAAAATGACATATATAAAGAGAGGAAGAGATAGCCAGTTCTTCTTGTAATGGGAAAAACTGTGGCAATACACGATAGTATCAGAATGTGTATATTACATACACAAACGCTCTCTCTCTCTCTCTCTCTCTCTCTCTCTCTCTCTCTCTCTCTCTCTCTCTCTCTCTCTTTGGCGCAGTTATAAAAAAAATTCCCCTTTAATGTAATATATATCCTCATAACTTTCTTTATATCCGATAACGTATCTAATAAAGAGAAACCACTTGGTGCAATAATTGCCAAGTGACACCCAAAGTGTCCTTTCTTTATGAGTGGGTTCACGCCTCCATCATTAGGAGGCTAAAGGAAGGGGTCGTTTTGCTACTGTTTTTATGTGATAGGAGAGGAACGAGGGAATGCTAGCATTGAAGGAGCAAGCCAGCACAAATCAGTGCTGCTCCCAAGCCCGGATCAACAGAGAAGGTTGGTATCAGGCTGGAAAAGCACCCAAAGCTCAAACTTTGAGCCAAAGTTATAACCAATGCTAGTCGCCAAGATGATAGTGAGAAACAGAGACCCTATAAGAACTAAGGAAATGATCACTTTACAAAGGAAGGAGCAAGGAGGATGAACACAAGAACTGTGTGGGGGCAGCTAAAATTAATTAGACAATCGAAGTAAAATATATTTATGGAGCGCAATAGAGAGAAAAAACACTAAAAAAAGGGCAAAAAAAAAATGAATTCTCTGTATCTTTTTGATAATTTACATGGTGTCACTGGAATTACAAGAGCTCTTCGAATTTGTCTTCATCTTGATTTCTCTATGCTTTATACGCAGCTGGAAATAAGTCAGTAAAAAAATCCGTGAATGTTTACTTTTAAACACCGAAAAGTTACAAAAAAATATCATGCAATATATTACGCACTAGAGCGCCAATATCCAAACATCAAGGTCTAAAATAAACCTACAATGGCCAGTTTCTTCTTGAGTGTGTATATGTGTGTGTGTGTGAGAGAGAGAGAGAGAGAGAGAGAGAGAGAGAGGAGAGAGAGAGAGAGAGAGAGAGAGAGAGAGAGAGAGAGAGATAAGCAACCCAGCAGTTACAAAATGAGTAGAAAAAAGCTGAAGAGTGAATCACACCAGTGAAGAAGTGAAAATAAGCAGGTAAAATCTTTATTAATTTCTCGAAAGCAATAACTTTTCGTAATATTTACATAAGTTATTCTTTATCTTTTACGTTTTATTTCTTTTTTACTTCTTAGTATGATTTACTTTCTTACACCATCTACTGAAGAAAAAATAAAAAGCAAAAAAGTCCCTATAATGAAATAAAAAAAAATCTTTCTCGAACATAAATTTTTTTTTGGCAATTTTCGCACTAAACTCCAGCAGAGAACGTAATCACTAAGGCAAGAAAAACTCAGGTAGGGGGATGCGCAACCTCGAAGTCGTGGGCTCCTAACCCTTTCACTTACACCAAGGGTTCCCGAACTGGGGTGCCCGCACCAAGAGGAGGTACAAGATGGAGTTTCAAGAGATGCTACAAAAGTATGGTTTGTGTCATTGAGTGATGAGTCACAAGTCATCACTCAAGTATTAAAATTCTTCGGTGCTTCTCCAATATGTGATCTACCGTGCACATTCATATTACAATATGGGCACTACGAAGGTTTTTCCATTTAACTAGCAAACAGGCTAGTCGTTAACATTAGATTCCAGTACGTGCTCTACTAAGGTTTTTTAAATTTAATTTACCTAAACAAAAATTAACCTAACCTATCATAACCTAGAGTTAGGTTAGGTTAATTGTTTACCTTCATATTTCTAAATATATTCATTTCAATAATTTTCTTACTTTTTAATATTTTAGTCATATACAATAGTAGATCATAGATTGTCGGTAGAGTACATATTAGAAGAGCACCAATTCTTCATATCCAATAGTGATTTTACTTCTGAAAAGGATCTGAATTTTCAAGCATTGCCTGGGGAGTGTGGGCATAGAAAAGGTTGGGAACCACTGATGGGCACCGTCTGGCACTCCTCCCCTTCCCCATTACCCATCCCAACACCTGTGTGCAGACCGTCTTCAATCCCAACACCAAATATAAACCATCACTGCGCAAATAAGACGGAATTGGACCTACGTCATTCAAATCGTGTTGATTTTCAAAATTTAGAACTGAACTGACATGAGCAGATAAACACTGGTAAGGCTGATGGAGACTTGCAGCTCAAAATAATATATTATAAACTTTATATTTTCAAAAAAGGAGTTTTCGAGATCATTGCCTTTCATACTGTCTGACAGACGTACAACGCAATGATATTCAATTAGCAAACCATAAAAACGGGAAGAAATCACTAAAATAAAACGGGTATTCAATTTTGCCACCAAAATAAAGAATTGTAAATTATCGACACATACGATGAATCACGATTTGGCAGCAAACTTCTGCACAGTCTGAAAAATGTTGCCAAGGGGAAAAAGCTCTAGCTAAACAGTTTATTTATGAATCTCAGAAT
The DNA here is from genome assembly GCA_037179515.1 of Halocaridina rubra. NCBI lineage: Eukaryota > Metazoa > Arthropoda > Malacostraca > Decapoda > Atyidae > Halocaridina > Halocaridina rubra. Next base: position 33,955 of record JAXCGZ010021560.1, read on the forward strand.
TATATTATTACTGTACAAAATGGAAAGAATTTAGCACTACAAGGATTTCTTTTTCCTATAAGATCGTAAACACTGACAACAGACTTTTTCAATACTGAAGATGAACTCCATGGCAGTTTGAATATTAATTATATACTTAAAAAAATGGAATTTAATTACCAAAACCTTTCATGGATCAAGAAGATGAACTATTAGGCAATAAGTCAATGAAAATTAACATTAATTTCGAAAATAAAAATGCTTACATCTGTTTACAAAAACATACAATAGAATAAATAACCAAGATTTAAATTGACAACCTCCATTTACAGTGCTGAGAAAAATATATATTAGCCCTTATCAAAATTCTAGCTCCTAAAAAGGCTGTTCTACCACTGGTCTTACATATCTAATAACACACCTTTTGAACTTGGTACTTAGAATTGGATAGCCCAACTCTCTCACTTGTTTCGGTTTTACGTCACGAACTCCCTTTTTAACTAAGGGCTAGGACGGTTGCCTTCTTACAAAGGACTTGTTTTGGCAGATGTAATCGTTACCCTGAGTGCATGCCTTTACTAACCTCAGTCCGTGACGGGGCGCGAACCCTCGACCTGCCGCCTCAGAGTCTCGGACGCTACCATTTTGCCACGGAGACTACAGCCCAACTCTCTCACTCTTATCCCGAAAATGATATAGCTGCTATGAACAACTGTTTTGGGAGGTTGAATACAGGATATACTGGGTGCAGGCAAAGTGCCTATCAACCAAGATAATCAATATTAGTAAGTAACTACAGTTCAGTCCTCCTAAACCAATCTAAGTAAGACACTTAAAAAATTGTCTTACAGGTAAGTCACACCTTTCCATCAGTTCAGTTCAGTCCCCCTTAATCTATCTAAAATGGCATTGACACATATGTCGATATAAAAACAACACAAATGTCCTATAATAATCACTCCCTGCAGGTCAGTCCCTCCTAGTGTAACCATATATGATAATTACACTGGTATGTAGTTCTGGCACTATGCTGATATATGGCACTTATACACAAGGCCATAGATAAA
>JAXCGZ010021561.1:0-40256 GCA_037179515.1 Halocaridina rubra
AATAAAATAAAAAAAATAAAAAAATAAATCTCTCTCTCTCTCTCTCTCTCTCTCTCTCTCTCTCTCTCTCTCTCTCTCTCTCTCTCTCTCTCTCTCTCTCTCTCTCTCTCTCTCTCTCTCTCTCTCTCTCTCTCTCTCTCTCTCTCTCTCTCTCATTTTGGGTATTAACCCCACACTTCACTAAACTTCTACATAAAAGTTATAGATAACTGTATTTGGTTTCTCAATAAATATTAATAAAAAAAAAACTACAACTGTGACAATATCCTTTCTATATTGATTTGATTAATTAGTTTATTCTTATAGAAGTTCGTTTCTTATCGTCACTTCTTTTATATATCATTTATAGGTGTTCAAGTCTTCATGAACTTTCTTATATATAATATTCTTTTAGTTTTTGCTCAAGCTAATATTATCATGCTTTTACATTTCAAGTAAACATTGGGTTTTTTTTTAACTTTTTTTTATTGGTTTCTCTTTATATATTATTCTCTCCTGGGTCTCTTTATAACCATTAATTACAGAAACTATTGAACTATTCTCTCTTTCTGTAATTGAAAAATATATATCTTATTTTTTACCATCAATTATAATATGGCGAAAAGGGCTCAATAATTCAATAAAATCTTCTTAAGCATTTATGAAAATGCCTTCTAAAATAAAATTATTTTGGAGATCTGGATATGATATTTATGATTAATTTTAAAGTCTGAATAAAGTAGTCACCGTGGCTCAAACGGTAGCGTTCGTGACTCTGAGGCGTCAGGTCAAGGATTCGCGCCCCGTCACGGTCTGAAGTTAGCAAGGGCATGCACTCAGGGTAAAGATTATAACTACCAAAACAAGTCCATCGCAAGAAGGCAACCATCCTAGCTCTTGGTAGAAAAGGGAGTCCGTGACGTAAAACCGGAACCTGTCACAAAACACGTGACAATAGCCGTTGTGTTGATTTATAAATCATATTATTCTCTGAAAAATTCATTTTCTATTTACATTCCTGTGTTAAATCTTAATGAAAAAAAAATTCCTTCACATAAGTGTATTAATGAGCAAAATGGTGTCACTAACCTTAATTCCTATTTAATAATGAAAGAAGAAGATTTGTTTACATTTTTTTGTCTGGACTTTCCACTTGAAGAAGAAGAAAAAGAAGATTCCAGGAAAGATAGATTAGTCGGAGGCATATTATATTCGTATATCGATTATATTAGCGAATAAATGTACGTTAACTAATTACATTTGGGCGTCTTTAGAGGTTTATTAATTCCCAATAACAATAGAATAGGTTATAGCTGGGTTTGGGTGATTCTCAACGTAGTGTTTTGACTGAAAAGAAAAAAAAAATCCATTGCCCATTTTATACTTGAAGACTTTAGATTAGTGACACATTACCTTATTTTTGTATTTGAATGGACTTCTTGTTAATTTTCTTGAATTGTTGACTCGAAATTACGTTGCTCCCGAGATGAAATTTAGTAGATGAGTTGCAACCAAATAAATTCAGAGTCGCATAAAAGTAGGTTTACCTCTTAATGACTTATGAATTAGTACCTTGCATAGACGCTCTCAAACCTTGTAAGTGTTTTGTTTCCAGCTGAAACGGCTTCAGATATGGCTGCTAAACAGAGGATATCACGCAAACCTCCTCCGCTGAACAAACAGTCAGCCAAGAGCGAACAGAAAACAAGGTAAATTAAAGATTAGTTCAAAACACATAGTTTGTGTGCTCATTTGTCCAAAGTATCAACGAATTTTGTGATGCTTGTGTTTGTTCCATGTTTATAGTCAGTCACTAGTAATCATTTAGTCATACACTGTTACTAGTTTATGCTAGTTCCTAACTTTGTGATGTTGCAAAATTTCAACCAGCTACTCGTCCTGCTCATTAACTCTTGAGATCCTTTTGAAAACTTATATCCATATTTACAAAATTATTGGCTTCTTACTTTGTGAGAAGACAAAAATATGTTGACCTACAAACTAAACCTCTACCCATATTTATTGTTAGATAAAGATTGATGATGATAAAAAATTTTAAATTGCCCATTGATGCTTCTCTTCCAGCCCTGAGGTTAGAGGAAAAACAGCCTTCTCTAGCCTTGATTGGAGACGTATCATCATTCGAATAGCGATGATGTTTGCCATAATGCTTGTAGTTTACTTGAGTAAAGATGCTCCATTGGTAAGGATTTTCTATGTAGTGTTATTAAAGTGCTGAATACGATAGAGAAAACCTTCATTCCAAAAGTGAAATGATACTTTATACTTAAATCTCAATAGAAAGTTTGTCATGCTTCTAGTTTTACTGTGAATGTGTTGGTATATTTGCATATAAAGAATGATTAAATGTTGAATTCTACAGGGTTTTTTTTCCTATAAATGGTTGGTAATTATATTTTTAGGTCCCGTTTGCTTCTCAACAAGAAAATGTTGGCATTCGTTCCGTTGCTGTCCAGTGCTCCAAAGATTATGAGGAAGAACTTAAGAGATTTCCAGGTACAGCATGAATTGAATCTCTTCTGCTAATTTTTGTATAGTTTGAGAAGAAGCTGTCAAGGCAATATTTTGATTTTATGTAACTATATTGTTTGCTGTATATATAGAATTTTTTCATCATTTTAAATTGATTAGTGCACTGTTAATCAGGTTGTACACCCATGAAGTGTGGTAGAGTTGTATTTGACACGCTGGTGAAGAGATCAGAGGTATCAGCACTCTTGCACATTGCGGAACGTGGCTTAGCACTCGGGGGGTCAAGCGGTGGTGCGTCCATTCTTGATTTACATTCAGGAGCCCTCTCTCATGGCAATGCTTTTGTCAATATCTTCAAATTGGAAGAAGCTAAAAATACATTTACTATGGAAGATTTTAAGATATACAGGTAACATCAATAAATAAATTTATAAACTTATCTTTTATGAAGTCAGAGCCTCTTCTTCTTCGTCGAAGAAGAAGAAAAGGAAGAACCTCTTCTTCTCATTTCTAAAATATTAATAAGAAAAATGTTTCATTGGGAACGAATATATTAAGTGTCTCTAGATACCCCATGAATACCTTAATTATGTAAAGTAAACAATAATATAAAAAATGGCAAATATTCTTACATTTGTAACTCTTCTTTCAGTCATGTGAAAGACAAGATACATGCTGCTATAGCTAATCAATTTGGAATAAATAAAAAGGACCTCTTCTTGACCTACCCAACATTTTTCTCCCGCATCACAGCAGCTCCTCCACAGACTATTCATGATGAATATTGGCATCCTCACGTGGATAAGGTGTGTGTGTATTTTGTTGAAATGCAGTTGCTATATTATTTAAAATTTTCTTATTATTTTGTGGATATTATGTTTCTCTGTAGCAGGAATATTCATATCCTTCACTGTGAAGTTGTCATAGCTATGGAGTATATGTGGACAGGTTTGTACAGGCTGAGGGACTTTTTATTTTGCACATACTATATACAGTGCTATATTATTTACACGACACAACATCCCTCTGAAGTCAGCAGGATGCCACAGGTGAACAGAAAATGTAAACCAGGGATTTATCATATCCTTTTTGTCATCTGTAATATGGCAAAAAATACCTAGGGAGATGAGAGTACTAGCCTTTCACTTCCCTATTCCTTTTAGTTGGATAATACTTGTGTCTTTTCTTTTTATTGGTGTATTTTACTGCCTTTTATCCTGCTTAATTTATGTCTATTGCTTTTCTTACACAAAGATTGAGAAACTTGGCCAAGTAATGGTTTGAAGCAACAATTACTATGCTGGGGAAACATAGCTGAAATTGAAGGAGTAGATTGTTTATTATACGACATCATGCAAGGAGATCAGAGTAGAATAATTTATTCCCCACTATCAAGTATTACGTACTCTACAGACTTAATAAAATACGGGAGCGTGGTAGTGTAATGGCTAGATACTTAACTTGGGAGGTGACAGACACACGATCGAGCCCACTACTGGCATTAAGAAGGGCATCCCAGCCTAAATTCCCCAACTCCAGTCTGTTTGTGTGAACATAACGGAGACTAATAGTGACACATAAAACGAGGATTTTTATATACTTAATCAAATTATTAATCAGCTTAACCCTGCTATATTATTTACAGTATATTGTTTGCTATCAGAAGGTGAGATAAGAGTACCACACTCTCTCTCCTAAAATGCTATGGGAAGTGAATAAATTGAATATTCTCTGTGGTATGAGTAAAAAAATCCCAAAAGGACATATAAAAGAACCTAGGGAAGCTAGACGATCCTGACGGCTTACATTTTTTGCTCTCACTGTAACACATGCTTGAAGAGAGGGTGGGTATATGTTGAAGCAAGCCAATCTACTTCACTGCTTTAGTTACGGTTGTAGCCATCCTGATAACATTTACAGGATTATGATTTAGTTTGAAATAAAAAATGCTTCTATCCTAGGAAACATACGAGTCATTCCACTATACATCCCTTCTTTATCTGACGGATTACGGGCTCCATTTTGAAGGCGGAAGATTCATTTTCGTCGACAAGGATGCAAATAAAACGGTGGAACCTCGAGCTGGTAAGTGATCACTTTGCCAAACTTCTGGGATTCCTTACACTGATAGCGGCAGTTTCCAGCCTATTTTTTAGTACTGCTTCTGATGACGGGGAGAAAGTTTCTCTCTCGTATTGCATACAAGTTGAGGGAAGCAAAGATGAGAAGCCTAGCCTCATTTTTTTTTGGCGCCATGAAACAACTCATGGATGAGATGAGAATGGTCATAGTGTGTATAGCCCAGTTAATTCAATTATTTTTCACAATTCCAGCCATCTTTTCTTCAACAATGTATGACAATTTCTTATGAAAACTACATAAATTTACTATTGTAACCTATGTACTGTAAATAATAGTCACACTGTGCTCTTTGCATTTGGCCATCCTGACATTTTTTAGTTTCTGTAGTAGCTGTATAGGGTTCAAGACTATCCTGGTATAAAGGAAGAACGATAGTACAGAACCCGACTATATACTTACCCTATAGCCTGGCCCAAGCCCCCTCCAAGCACGTGGACCCAGTGATCTCCAGGCAGTAGCTGAATAGTCAGGTAGACCTATAGGAAGTCACTAACCCCTTAGTTAATTTCCAAAATTATTGGGTAAAATACAAAAGTTAAAATTCAGACACCCAGCAGAATTAAGGTATCATTACTTGCCTGGTTTCACCTTCTTTATCCGTTGGTGCATAGCAAGTAAAATTATTCAAGAAAGGAAAGGATTTCTAGCCTCATTCATCCCTGTCCCTTTTAGTCAAATGTTGATACATAGGTTATAATAGGACAGAATTTCTCCCCTAGCACTGCTGGTATATCTCCTCCACCACAAGGACATCCCTCTCAGTTGCCTCCTACGATACACAGGGACTGCGAAGGTGAACATTTTCTCCCCTACCTCTGTGGATATCCCTCGCATTTGACTCCCATGACATGCAAGGATTGAGCATAAAATTCTCTCTCCTACCATAAACGCGATATCTCTCTTAGTTGCCTTCTGCAACAATTATGGAATATTGGTGAAATATTTTCATGGACTATTTTCCTTTCCACTAACAGGGTGTGAAGACATTTCCGTAATTAGGTTCCCATGTCTTTCCACAGGTCGCGTCTCTGCGTTTACATCCGGCTCGGAAAACTTACACCATGTAGAAAGGGTCACGAAAGGCACTCGCTACGCCATCACGGTATCCTTCACGTGTGATCCAAAATACGCCATTAAAGATCCAACATTGCAAAGGTGACTTGTGTGAAACGTCTCCCTTTTACATTCAACATTCCAGATATTTTATTTCCAAGAGCTACTGTCTCTGTTAAGTACAATATAGAGTAATACATAATGATACGACATCCTTATTGAATTATTCATTGTAATTAAACATTCTCCATTCCTTAAATATAAAATGTAATGTATGTACCTGTATATATATATTGCTAAAATAGTATATCAATATTTCAGTTGTTACTTCCAAACTCTTTTTTTATATATGTTTTAGTTGAATATGTTCCTTTCAGACTCATGTAAATTTCAGAGAAATTTATTTTTAATATAATTTTCTATTAGGAGACATGTCAAAGGAATGTAACGTTATTTTACCCAGTAAGATAAAATTTGCAATACTCAAAATCTTTTTCTACAAAATGCATTCACTATATTAAGGTATTGTAGTGCACCATAGTTACAAACGATAATAAAACTATTATATTTCTATAGGAAATAGGATTTCTATAGCTGTGAAAATATGCTATTAACATTTTTAACATTTGAATACACAACTTTGTGGTGTCTTTGTTTTTAATGTCAGAAGTCGCATCTTTACTACCACTCGGATCATATTTTAAAGATTAATGAAATTAAGAAATAGGTGTTTTGCATTATTTCTAGAGTGAGATATAATTTTCTAATTTTTTTTCAATATTACACTAATTTATGATCATAAGTCATATATAAAATAATCAAAGTTAAATTTATTTTGCTATATCTTAACCTAACCCAACATCCTAATAAAGGCAGCAGAGTGAATGCAATTGAGGCTGCAAACATCATTATACCTTATACATCCTCACCTTTCCTATAAACTTGCTTTGTCAAGAAGAAAATGCAAATTTTGCTCTATCATTCTCAACCCGGTATAATAGTCCTACCCATGCTTACCTCTTCTGTCAGTTCTTTTCAGGAAAGGAGTATTTGACAGTTCTCTTATCTCATGTACTCACCTCCTGCTATATGTAAGGAAGACCCTTGAAATAGCATGTAGTGCTAACAATGACGATAAAACACTTTACTGTCAATAGAACAACAAGTCTTCCTCATTTTGTGGTTCTCTTTCCATGCATACATCAACACCAAATATATTACCATATTCGTTACACCTCTTATCATCCCTTCACAACTGACAAGTCACAACACTCCCTATCTCCGTTTCTCTTTGCTTAATATTTTCTTGGTACCCCAGCCTGATTAGGGCAATTTTCTCTGCCTGTCACGGTGTAAAAAAAAAAAAAAAAAAAAAAAAAAAAAAAAAAAAAAAAAAAAAAAAAAATTACTCTCGGTAATTACACATCGCATTTCATAATTATTAAAATGACGTCTGTGTCACATATTACATCATTAGTATGAATTCACGTTATCCCTGGTGAGGGGAGAGGGATTCTACTCTCATATTTCTTGCATGTCACCATTGTGGTTTACAAGGCATATCATAAGTGGATGGAGAAAAGGAATTTAATACTCCCATTTTCCTGCATGTCTTAATAACCAGGTAAAAAATTATTAGGGAGATAAGGGCTTGGAATACCGCCCACCCTGAATTATTATTATTGCCCGTAACAGCAGGGCATGTTGAAACTCTCCTAATTCAATACTTATATTACAACTTTGGCCACCCTGCCAACTCAGCTAGTTATGGCATCTTGAAATAAAAATTAAAAATAAAATTAAATGGACTCATGTTGAGACAATACCAAACTCGTAGTTTCTATTGTAAGAGCCACCTAAAGGTGATTGGAAAGTGACAAGCAGGCTATTGCATCCTCTATGATATTTCTTTCGTGTCACAAATCAGCTGATAGCATGGGTAATGCTTCTCTACTTTTGTTTCAGTTGTGGCCACTCTGTTGGCTTCATTGGGGAATGGCATTCATGTTTTATTAAACAAAAAAAATCATACTGTATTAAGATACTTTAAGCTAATGTGTGACATGATATTCCTCGTATGGTGATAACATGAATATACAGGGGGTCCTTGAATTACATCAGAGTTCTGTTCCTGAAATGTGTTGCAACCCAAATTTCAGTGCAAGTCGGAACACACCTAAATAAGCACCTATGCTAATATAGTAGCAAAGTTTCTCTATGCATTTCACTAACATGGTAATACAGGCCAAAAATCAACAAAACAGAAGCAAAATAATGTATGAGAGATGTGTTGTAACCACGAAATATCATAATTCGAGGACCACCTGTATTGGGTATATTTATAATGGAATACTGTCTTTCAGTTTAGATATGGATACTCTTCAACAATAAAATGTTTGGAAAGAAATAATTTATCATTTACCTCCGTTTTAGAAGCCCGGCAGTGGGAGGGAAATGCATTGCAATGCAAGTGGACAGTTCACACATTAATATATGCTAAAAATATATTCGTAGTACTGTGACTGCGCAGTCTGCCAATGAATTCCTGACAACTGGGATCGGTTTTACAGCAGACTTTCTTTTCTAATAAGGGCTAGGACGGTGCTGTCTTGCGAAGGACTATGGTTTTGGCAAATGTGATCGTTACCCTGAGTGAATGCCCTTTCTAACTTTGGACCGTTGCAAGCCGCAAACTCATGCCTGACGACAAATTAAAGTCATCAGCTTTACCACTCGACCACGGTGGCCGCTTCCTGAGAAAGACTAAAACACAATATTTTGTTGTGCATAAAGTCCCATGGTTGTTTGGCTATGACCCCTTACCTCGGGGAGTGGAGAGTGCCAGAAACAGTGAATAGACATTCATACACTGTATGCTAGGAATATAGTTGGGCTCTAGTGGTATCAAAGTCACTTGATTCTGCCATGCATTAAGAGACCTTCAACCTTTCTATTACGCACTTCTGAAATAATGAAAATTCTTACTGCACCATCTCTTGAGACTACTGTAGTTCAATAACTTGAAGAACAAAAATCAAAATAGGCGATATGATACCAAAGCCTAACTATAGCAAATATCCCATATTGCGCTTTATCTTAAATATGCAAAAGGAACAATCTACTACGATGATGTAAGTCTTGAAGCAACTCCAGTAAGGATGAGAACCTATTTCATGACAAAATGAAAGGCAATAAACAATAAATGTTATATTAACATAAAGATAACAAAGTAGTTAAAATATTTTCATAAATTACATTTTGTGACAGAGTATACACATCACCAATTTGTAAAAATATGGATGCATTAGTAATTAGTGTAGGTCCACATTCAATGTGGTTCTACACTGGACTCCGCAGCAGCTACCATTTTAGCAAACATAGATTTGGGATTAGAAAGCAAACCCTTTGGAGTGTCGAACTCTGCAACACTTCCGTTATCCATTACCAGCACGCGGGAACATGCCATTACTGTGTTTAATCTGAAAAGAGAAGTAATTGAAAGCTCAAACTTCATACCACCTTTATACAGTTCCTTATAACTTCCCCCTGAGGAGGAGGGGCTAGAATACTCACTCCGTGGTCCCCTGCATGTCGTAAGAGTCGACTAAATAGAGCAGAGCGAGGGCAGGAGTCCCCTCCTCTGTATTGTCTCTTCACAATGAGTTGGAGTATTTTGCTTTGACTCAGCCACTTCCCTTATAAGGGGAAAAATGGGTCATATATATATATAGATACATAGTTCACAGCTAAACACTGCTTTCACAATGATATAGTTAATATACAATGACCCACAAATCCCCTTGTAAAGGGGGTGGGAGAGTAAAATGCTAATACAAACACTCAAAAATTCTTCTCAGCTTTACAAACACACACACACGTTTTCGATCAAGATTCTAGGCTATCTATCATCGTATGTAATGATCTGAATACAACTCAAACTATCAAAACCTATCCTAGTGAAAACAAAACTGAATATGTCACTTATAACTTAATTGGCCACTTAAAACACGAAATTGACTTAGCCACTTAGATTATGAACCATTTATAACCTAAACATCTCTGTGATAGTAACATCCTTCACCTCAATGAAGCTTTATAACACGAATTATTGTTAAAGGAAAGTAAAAGCAACTGTAACAGCACAAAATATCAACAACAGCTATAAAATATAATCTACCTATGAGCAACAGTTATCATAGTGCAGTGTTTGAATGCCTCTTTAAGTGTTCTCTGGATTTTGACGTCCGTCTCAGTATCTATGGCTGCTGTTGCTTCATCAAGAAACAGAATCTGTAAGTACATTATAGATTAAGACGTACAAGAGCTAGAAGATTTTTATAACATATATACTACCATTTGTAAAGAAAAAAGTTACATGCAATGGAAGAATAAAAATATGGAGACTCATTTGTATCTCTCTAATCATAGGCATTTACTACGAATCGGACACAAGCAAATCATATGAAGGAAATGTACCCTAGCTGAGGCAAAAGTTAAAGGTCTCTAATGAAAGGCACTGGCAAGGGACAAAGATTGTACAGAGCCCTACTATAACACCTGGACCCATGGCAATGGCTAAATAACCATGTAGACCTACAGGAAATTGACCCCACAATTAATTGCCAAATTCAACTGGTTACAATATGAGACAGCGAAAGCTAATCAAACCCCATGCAAGGATCAAACCTGCGGCCAGTACATTACCAGCCCCAGTCATTACCAATGTGCAACAACGTCACTAAAAAGAAGCTGCAGATAAAAATTAAACACCAGGTACTGTAGAGGAACACTTTGTCCTTACCTTGCTGTTTCTCAATAGCGCTCTCGCCATGCAGATCAGCTGACGCTCCCCTACGGAGAAATTTTCGCCATTCTCCACAACAGGTGCACTGAGTTTCAAATCAAGACTGGCTATACGATCTTTCATGTACGTCTGCTCTAAGGACGACCAAATGGCATCATCAGAGTGCCGTTCAAACGGATCCAGGTTATATCTGGGACGTAAAATTACAAACTATGTAATTTCAGAAGTGATTCCTTGAAGCATAGTGAACTAAATTTAAATAAAATGTAATCCTATATAAACTGCTATGTTAAGAAAGTTTGCTTTGACATGACCAGTCCATACCTCACTGTGCCAATGAACAAGACAGGATCTTGAGGAATAATTGAAAGACGCGATCGGAGATCTTCTAGGCCTAGAGTGGAGATGTCAATGCCGTCGATTCGAATACTTCCACCCGCTAGCTCTACCAGACGGAAGAGTGCAACTCCCAGGGAGGACTTTCCTGAGCCTGTTCTTCCAACGACTCCTGCAGTAAATAAAATATTTTAACATTACAAGAATTTCCATCGTTTTCCAAAATCACAGTTATGAAATTAATAATTATTGTATTTTCAAACATAAAATTCTTCCCTTCGTTACGGTTCTTTTCCTATGCCTACAGCTACACTAAGTATTCTGACCTATTCATTGCACATCTCTAATTATCCCTTCATATCTAACATGTCACAACACTTCTCACCACTGTATCTCTTTGCTTTCTGACTCATCATTATTATATCATTCTCTTACTTCTGTCTTGTTTTTTTATGAGTGACACCGGGACAGGCAAAAAAAAACTGCCCTCATCAATAAATACCTAAGAACGAGAAAACATGAAGACAAAGGAAAAGAAAAAGGTTAAGGACATGGCAGAGATGAGGTAATGATACACGAAGGAAAAGGACAAACTGAAAAAATAGTCAAAGTAATGAGGACCTTGAGATAGATCCGGTTTTTGAAGGAAGATAGGTTTTAAGAATTTCCAAAGACAGAAGGAGGAAGAGAGTTCCAGAGTCTAGATGGATGGGAAGAAGCAGTTGCTGCATTGACCAATCTGCGAGCTACGAATCTCCACACAGTACCTGTGAGACGAGGCCACTTGGCGAGTGTTACACGGCCTTGGCAGTGGGGAAGGGATGCAACTCACCAACTCATCAGAGCAGCAATGGAAGTAGTAGCGATAGAAAAGAGAAAGGGATGATACCTTACGGTAAAAAGAAAGAGAATCCAGATTAGAAGTAAAAGAAGGATCATTAATGAGTCTGACTTCCTTAGATTCAAACCTATTAAGGCAAAAGTATAAGAAGAAGCACCCCATATGTGTGAGCAGTATTCTAAGCAGGGACAGATAAGACATTTATAGATTTTAAGTAACTATAAAGAGGAAAAGTAATAACGAAAATGAAAGTGCCCCAAATTTTTTGGATGCAGATTTTGAAATTTGGATTATATGATTGCTCCAAGACAAGTTTGAGGCAAAACGGATTCCTAATGTTGATGGAATTAAGAGGGTAAATTTCGTTAGTTTTCAAAGACAATAGGGCTGTCAGGAGGAGAGCAAAATAAAGAGATAGGCAGAAACTGTGTCTTGGAGGCATTAAATTTAACTTCATATTGGGTGTCCCAACTCAGGGACCCTTTGCAAATCGGAAGTGAGAGTAGAAAAAAGATGCTACTTTTTCTTAAACTGTTTCCATAGTGCCCAGGCCCGATGAGGGTAATTTCTTTGCATAAGCTGGTGTAACATATCATAGAAAGAAAAAGAAAAAACAATACTTGACATGTGTACGGTAAAAAGAGAAAATTTAAAATGTAAAATGCAGCATTATGTGAATTCCAATTTATTTTCTTCACTGAGGGTATAAGTGTATTTCTCATTCAGAAATTACTTGAAGTAGCTGGTACGTAACTAATATCTTTATGTAACTAATATCTCTAAACATATGTGTATCAATTCTGAAAAATACTATCAGTTGGAATTTGTCTACACTTTGAAGCGTTGGCACTTATTTTATTTCTGAAAACAGCTGGTATGTGTCTCACTTTTTCATGCACCAGTAGCTGATATGTGTCATTTCAGAAGATCTTTAAATTTATCTGATAACTGCTTATATGTATCTTATTCTCATAGATCATTGGTCACATCTTATCTCCTGTCTAAAAATACCAGTACTGTTGGTATGTATCTCATTTCTAGAAAGAGTGAATAGCTATAACAAAATATTGTCCTAGAAAAGACACCTTGAAGCTAATATAAAGGTTGGCGAAATACATACTAGCAGTCCACCCTGTCTTGTGATTGTCATTAAGCAAAAAAGACACTTTGTTCATGATACTCAGATTATGCAATATTCTTTTCTTACTGGCATATATGTCTGTTCGTGTGTCTGTGCTTGTGTGTGTGAGTAAGATTACCTAATTTTTTTCAAAGGAGAAAGACCATGATTACATTGAGGTTTGCTGAAATAAAGCATATTATTTTCATTTTTATGAGACAGAGATGAGCTAAAAAAAAAAAAAAAAAATGCCTTCATTGGGCAAGGTATCAAGAAAACATTGAAAAAAAAAAGAAACAGATGGGAGTGTTGTGACTTGTCTTATGTGAATGGACAATAAGAGATGTGTAACAAATAAGTCAGAATATTTGGTGTAGATGTAGGCTTAAGAAAAGAACTGTAACTGAAGGAAGACTTAACATCCGAGCTGTCCTGGTCAGTCCTATATAAGTCCAAAAGACCTTCAGTTATAGTATTACAAAGGGTGGCTGGCGCCATGGACCAAATTACCACTGGGTTAGTTAGTTTTGATACTGAACTTTCAATTTGCATAGATTAGTACCAACATCTTTACAAGCTTGTGGGGTCCCTAAATGTACAGTATCTCATTAAAGACACTAGTAAGTGATATATATCTTAAATTTTTGATAATGGCTTGTAATGCATGAAACTTTTAAAAACCGTTAGTATGCATCTACATATGACGCATAAAAACTAACCAACATTTTCCATCGAGTCAATGCTGAAACTGACATCCTGTAAAACGAGAGGTGTGTCCGGTCGGTATTTCATCTGAACCCTTCGGAATGTTACACGTCCGTGACTGGGCCACGTTACCTCCGGTCGTCTTGACTCAATGATAGGAGGAGCTTCCGATACCAGTCCCTGATATGAAGTAGTTTAATATAGCAAAAAGAATTATTAAAATACAATACAATTATCCCTGGTGAAGGTTATAGGTGTCCAATGAAAGGCAAAGGCAAGAGACAGTGATAGCAAAGATCTAGACTATTTACTTACCACATAGCAGGGTCCAAGCCCCCTCTCTAATCACATGGGCCCAGTGATCTCCAGGAAAAGGCTGAAATTCAGGTAGACCTATAAGAAATCACTGACTCAATAGTTAATTGCCCAATTTAATCAGTATTGATGTGAGGGGAGAGGGTATACCACTCTATTCCTTGTAAGCTGTAAAAGCCAACTTAAAGGAATGAGAGCAGTAGGCTGGTAACCCCATTCTCTATGAAGCATAACAACAGTTGATGGATGGGTAGAGTATATTGAAGTCCTGCTGCCTCGCTTTTTTTTAAGGTGTATCCACCTTGCTAGCTTTAGGGAGACGTGACATCACATTTAGAAATTTAGAAATTTCAAAATAAAAAAGAAATTTCAATACGAATAGAAAAAATTTAAGCTTCCTTGAAAATATTCCTAAAAAAGTGCTAAGACACTTGAGACTTCCTATGTAGCAAAGCCATAAGGCGTAACATGGTTCTAGGACAATTCCCAGGCGAACAACTACCAGGCTGACAATTGCCATTGGGACAATTGTAAGTGCCTATGCTATCCCGACTATTGCCAGTCAGAGAACTTGCAGGCAGATTATTTTCATGCAGTATTTTTTTTTTTCTTTTTTCTTCACAAAATTAGGATCCTTATTAAATCCGATGAATATAATCTAACCTAACCTAACCTATTTTATATCCCACTGGTCTTAAACCAGTAAGTAAATGATCACAACATTCAAATCAATGGCAATCGTCTGCCCTAGCAGTTGTCTGCTGTGAATTTGACAGCATGTCAATTTTCCATGCATGTAATATCATTATATTTAACTGAGAAGTAAGGAACTGCCTTTAATATCAAAACTATAAAAGTCTTGAACCTATTCTAAGAGGACATAGTAAATCATATCTCAGCATCATTATCATAATCATTCAGCCTCTCCAGTCAGGGGCTGCCACAATGGATCAATCGTTTCCATATCGTCCTATATCCTGCATCCTCCTGTCACACCACACACTATCAAGTCCTCTCTCACCACATCCATAAACCTTCTCTCTGGTTTTCCTCTCCAACATTTGCCTGGCACCTCCATCCTCAGGCTCCTTCTCCAAACATACCTCTCATCCCTCTTCAGCACATGCCCAAACCATCTCAAGTCTCACCTCTCTTACCATGTCCCCACACCATCCTATATGAGTGGTCCGTCTAGTATCCTCATTCTTTACCCTGTCCTTCCTTGGCCCAAAAGTTTATAGGTTAACTGAACAGTTGCATAATAAACTACCACAGGGATCAAACTTTCAAACATAGTTACCTCTCGAATTAACGCAAGGATAGGTTCTCAAAAGGCTCGTGAAATTCAAATTTTGTGTAATTCAAATACACCTACTTCTTGGAATAACGCAAAGATAGGTTCTCAGAAGTGACAGGTAATGTTAAAATCGCGTAATGTAAGGAGTCATTTTCCATAAGAAACAATGATAATGGGCATAGATACGTTTCACAACTGTACATAGACACTATATGCCAAAGATATAAGATGAGTAAAACATATTTTATAAGTACAAAACAAGCAAAAAGACCTGTAGTTATTTATATTAGCATGCAAATAGTGTACAGTATAAAAGATATACAGATTTACTGTACAGTAAACAAATTAATGCACTCTATTATGCGGTGGGCAACAGGCATACACTGGGACGTGCATGATGGCGGTGAGCACGATGATGCGGGAGAACGAACCTCTATCTGCAAATGTTTTTGCTCTCGCACGATTTTTCCCTGACGATATTATACGGCAAATTTGTTTGCTGTTTGTTCTTAATGCTTTTTTTCCATTTTCTCCATAATATCCGATCGCATTAGGCGGTAGAAGAGGAGGAGGATGTGGGAGAACGAATCTCTATCTGCAAACATTTTGCCGCCTCTGTATCAGCTGATGCACTCTCGCACGCTATTTCCCTGACGATATTACATCGCAAGTTTGTTTGCCGTTTGCTCTTAATGCTCATCTACGTACTGTACTAAGCATTTTTTCCATTCTCTCCATAATATCCACTCGCATTAAGTGGTAGAAGAGGAGGAGGATGTGGGAGAACGAACCTCTATCTGCAAACGTTTTGCCGCTTCCGTATCAGCTGATGCACACTCGCACGCTATTTCCCTGACGATATTATATCGCAAGTTTGTTTGCTGTTTGTTCTTAATACTTTTTTCCATTCTCTCCATAATATCCGATCGCATTAAGCGGTAGAAGAGGAGGAGGATGCAGGAGAACGAACCTCCATCTGCAAACGTGTTTTGCTGCCTACGTATCAGCTGATGCGCTCTTGTACGCTTTTTTCCTGACTATATCCAAACCTTAACACAAACACAGTTAGTACAAGCGATATATCCACGCAGTATGCTGGGTAAAGAGACACTGAAGCACATGGCAGCATGGCGGAAAAGTGTCTTCGAGTCTGTCAATTATTTACTAAAATGAAAAAAAAATTTCAAATTTTTTGCATGGGCGTTATTCGTGTATTTCGCATTTTTTTACTATTACATTTTAGGGGCGTTATTCCAATTTTGCGGATTTTAAACACACGTAAAAAACAAACTGAGTGTAGTCTATTTCCATAAGGAATAATGCTAATATACATAGATATGTTCCACAAGCATGTATAACCACACTATACCAAAGAAATAAGCTAAGTAAAACATATTTTACAAGTACATAGCCAAGCTGAAATACCTGTGCTTATGTAAATTTAAATATGCAAATACTGTACAGTATTAAAGATAAACAGATTTACAAATAAATACTTTATAGTAAATAAATCAACTCACTCTATTTTGCGGTGGGCAGCAGGCATACTGGGATGTGCGTGGTGGCGGTGAGCGGTTATCTTAAGCAGTAGGAGAAGAGGAGGGGGAAGCGGAGAACTAACCCTTATCTGCAAACTTACACAAAGATCGCATTTCTTATGGCCTCTGTACTCTCGCCACATTCGTAACAGGCCAACACTTGCAATTTTACGTCAAGGTTTATAGACTTTCTCGCTCTTATGGGAGTAGAAGCACTTCCACAGTCTATTCTTGGGCGTTTACTGGCCATGATAAATGAATAAAAATATCACAAAGAGGCACAGGAAACACAAAGCTTACCAAAACAACAGTTAGAACAAGTGATATATCCACACGGTATTCTGGGTGAAGAGAGACTGAAGCACATGGTAGCATGGCAGGAGAGCGCAAAGGCGGGCGCTTAGTCACTAAATTGAACCATTTTCCCTTGGTTTCTCTCACTCATGCTAAACGCGTATTTCGAATTTTTTTAATATTATTTTGTAGATGCGCTAATTCAAATTCGCATAATTTAAACTTGCGTAAATGGCGAGGTGACTGCACCAAAATAAAGACTATCACACATATAACAAAACTTAATCAATAAGACCTTTGAGAATGCATTTGACTATCCGTAAATTTTTAACTCACTTTTGTATAGTTGCTGATCCTCTGCACAGATGTAAATCTAGCCTCGGTTTCTGTGCTAAGACGGACAGTGTACTGAAATATTCCACTCAATTGTGCAGCATAAGCCAGAGCCAGACCAGCGAATGAGGCATCCACAGAACCACGCAAAATAAGTGATAGAATGGCTGTGCAGGCTGTCACCAAAACTAAAATATATATTATGCTGCATGTTAGTTTCATGAAGATAACAAGGAGTCAAAATATTCTTGAGTATTAATTTAAAACAAAACAATACAGAACAGGAGTATAAAAACACAGAATATCAAAAAGAACACAAATTTTAAATATATTTACTTCACAAAATATTACAAAACACACATCATGCAACTAAAGACATTATAAAAGCCAACTGCTGAGTCTGCCACATTTGATAATCAGCTATAACATTCAAAACCACAAACAGATTTTCTTATTGCTAAAACATTATAACTTACGTGCTAATAAGTCAAGTCGAATGGCCAGCCATCGCATTGCACAGTTAAAAAGAAAGAATACGCAAGAATTTTCATCGTGTAACACCATAAACCTGTAAGTAGCATCTTTATCATTTACTTTCGTCAAAACTTTACGAATTTCCAATATTGTATTTAGGCAATTATTTATATCACAATACCTGACAATATATTACCTATGGCATTATGAAAGTATTAGAAATTAAACTTTCTTTGCTGTAAGAGATTATGTAACACATATTCCTGTATACACTCAAACCTCGATTTAACGGATTTGGGATATAACGAAGAAAATCTGGAGCAGCAGATTTAGTATTTTTCAGTTGTGGCAACACTGGACAAGAGTCGGTGCTGAGAGAGAGAGAGAGAGAGAGAGAGAGAGAGAGAGAGAGAGAGAGAGAGAGAGAGAGAGAGAGAGAGAGAGAGAGAGAGAGAGAGAGAGAGAGAGAGAGAGAGAGAGAGAGAGAGAGAGAGAGAGAGAGAGAGAGAGAGAGAGAGAGGGAGAGAGAGAGAGAGAGAGAGAGAGAGCTCAGTGTATTACAAAAATAATAATAATTATGCAAGAGAGAAAGAAAGAGAAATGAAAAGCATTTTAGGCTACTGTCTGCTTTGTCTCACACAATAATAATAATAATGATGTAGTTCCCCATATATAATATTACGTTTTCTATGAAGATCTTTTTTAAGAAATCATATTAAGGGTTACTGATTCTCTCTTTCACAAACATAAAAATAAAAATGCTGAAATTAGTAAATTCATAGAGTAGAGGTATTTTACATTGTCAAATTGGATGTTGTGCTGGACAAAGTGCTTGATTAAAAGTATTATTCATCTTCTTTTCATAAAGTAATTGTTGATATTAGCCACTACAGACCCCAATTCAGAAGCAATGGACAAACAGCTTTAAATGATCACAGTCCCCTTATTATCAGTCCTCTAAATCAAGGAATGACTGAATTTCAATTTCTCCTACAAAAGATATCAAAAAGTCAAATATCTATACAAAAAGTCGTTTTGTTGTTTTATATTCTCCAGTCGGATGGGTGGTACGGGTCATGGAGGACCCATAGGGCGGTTGCCAGCCGGCACAGGCCCCAAACCCCCACTGTGGTACCCAGCCACAGCACTAACCTCCCCAGTACATAGCTTAAACTCTCTTGCCTGGACGAGGTGCGAGCCATCGACCTCATGAATGCGAGACCAGCACAATACCACTGTACTAGCCAGGAGGCTTACAAAAAGTCAAGGGCAAGAATTAATAAAATATCTGAGTGACAACGAATGCAGTTGCTGTTGTTCCCTAAGCTACTAGGCAAAACAGCTTAGATTCCCTAAGGAAAGCCACTGCTGACCCTGGGCTTTACCCCAAAGCTCTCATGGAGTGTACGTTATATTGGTGATATATGTAATTGTGTGCATAAAATATACTCCAATCATTCATTCTGAATTTATTTCATACTATAACTAAACATCCCTACTCCTAGACAATCTATGCCAAGGTACGTACTTTTTTGTAAACATGTCTTGTTTACCATAAGCATTGATGGAGGCTAATCCATTGACTGTGGTGCTCACATGGCTATAGACAGGCGACCTGGATACATTTTCCATTCGTTTGAAGTCTCTAATCCCTATCCTGGTGGAGAAATTAGACATTATTACATACATGGCCATGAGAGAGAACCACAGTAGCACAGTGGTAAATTTCTCAACACAGGAGGTGACACACCAGTGATACAGCCTACCGTGGGGCATTAGGAAGGGCATCCAGTTTAATTCCTCAGCTTCATTCTGTCTGAGTCCATCCCAATTATAGGAAGTAATAGTGACACATAAAATGAGGGTTTTTACATATATGGCAGTAGGGAGAAAGAATCCCAAGCTTTTATTCACAGTACATCGTAGGATGTAATTAAAAAGGAATGAGGAAAAGAGGGCCTGCTGATTAATTCTTTCCTGATTTTTTTTTTTTTTTTTTGCACGTGAGGATGGACGAGAATGCTGAGGACCGCTTCCTATAATTCTTTTGCACCTTATTTAAAAAAATAAATAATAATTTTGGTAACTTCCAGTACTATATATTGAACTCTAATGCATTGACATAAGAGCATAAATATTCCCTCCAAATGACCAGTACTAAAGTAGCATCCAACTATTACAAACACTATTCTACAGTATACTGCATTGGGTACCGTCATAGCGTAGTAAGAATGCTCGAATCAGGAGGTGATGCACCTGCATTCAAGCCCACAGAAAGGCGTTAAGGAGGGCATCCAACCTTAATAACCAAGCTTCAATTCCTCAGTGTTCACCCCAATTGGGGACTAAAATTAACAAAATGTAAACAAAAGGGAAAAAAATTATAAATAACATTGTATGATCTCTTTAAACTCACCTAAATACATTTCTGATGAACCAAAATAGAACAGCCAGTAAAATTAGGATGGGTAAAAAGTGAGGGAAAACCAAGCATACAAAAACCAATGAACTAGCAATTAGCCATATATTCTGAATGAAAGTTTCAAGGGTCATTGGTACTCGAACATCAACTGAAATAAAGAAAGACATTGTTGAGTACAGCTTTGTTCAAACTGAAAGTGATGATTAGAAGCTATATGTACAGAATAGTTTAAGCTGAAGGTGATGCTTAAAAGCTTTTGCAGTTCAGACTCAATGTCGAAGTCATGGTACTACATGGATTAAAGGAATTTAAGAAAAATATGAAGGATTTTGGTTGAGAGGAAGTTTAAAAAGTAAAAAAAAACACACACAAAATTATCAAACACAGAAAACCTTTGTCTTCCATCCAAAATCGTATTGTAATATGACCACTATCGATACACAAGTACAGCGTACAATTATGTAATGATATATGCATATATCTATATTGGGTTTGGTTTTTAAATAAACCTTCAACAGATTCTTATGTACAGTAGTAATATAATCATTATAAAACCTACAAAAAAAATTACTTTGCAGAAATAAGCATAATATCAAACTTCAGAAAAAAGCATTCAAGCCACTTACTTTCGTCCATGTCACGAGAAAATATGTTGATAATCCGACCAATGGGCGTAGTGTCAAAGAAACTCATTGGACTACGGAAGACTTTAGTAAATACCTGGTCGTGCATATGACTCGACGCACGTAATGTTGTCTTACAAAGAAAAAGACGAGTTTAAAATATGATGGAGATCAAGATTACATAACTAGTAAATACTGTGTGATGTAAGAGCCAACTAAAAGGCATAGGGAAGTCAAGGATTAGTAGACCCAGTTTGCCAAAGAACAGAGCAGCCAACTAAGGGAGCAAGGAGGGACAGGATATAATAAAGCCCCATTTCCTGCCTTTTTGTTCAGTTGTGGCCACCCCGCTGCTTTCAGTGAGACAGGATATCAGGTTACAAAAATTTATAAAATCACTTTTGCTATTTAAAAAGAATAAATATAAAGCAAAAATTATATGTGCTCATATTTGCAAGCCTTTAATCCACTATTTTTCATTATAAGATATTTATGCCTTCTAAACTCCTTATTGACTTTGTTCCAATTAGCCTTTTGACCTCACAAAAAATTCAGAATTTCCTCATTACTCGACATAAAAATGACTTGTACCTACCTTCATGAAAGCAAAACCTCTTAGAAGAGAAGTCCCAAGAATAACTATTATGAGACAAGCGTAAACAGTTTGATAAAACTTTTGGTGGGGATTGTCAGCGATGTTATCACTTATAACAGTTTCGTTCTTGATAGAAATGGTGGTATTCTGGGGGGGGAAAAAAAAAAAAAGTGTCAAATCTACATACTATTCAATGAAACGCAGTCTTTGTAATATCCTCGACAGTAATGGCGGAATTGATATATAAAAACTTTGATCAATGTATGGGAATTTATAATGCTTACTTTGATTTTTGCACTTTAAGGGAAAATAAACTGATCAGTATATGTCTGGCCTGATATGTTGTATTTTCAAGAGACATTGGCATTTTTGGGGGGAGAGTGACGTGGCATGCCTGGGTTGACAGATCAACACCTTTACTTAAACACCTTCTAACCAGAGACACTGTGACCAACCCAGGAAACACATTATGGAAGACTGCGAAGCAAGCAACCATATAACCCCCAACACGACATACATTCCTTGACAGCTCTGTAGGAAAGCCCAGGGTCAGCAAAGACCTTCCTTTGGGAGGTGAAGCTGCTCTGCCAGGCAGGTTAGGGACCAACATCAATTATAACAACAACAACAAATCAGTAAAAGATACTAAGTACTTTCAGAGAGAATGAAATATACCAGGGAAACCTTATATCTAGCTGTTGAATATACAGAGGTATGAGTTGATCTTATTCACAAAGAGTAAAGTGCTACAGATAAGTTCAAGGAATTATAGTTTAAACTTTTAAAAGGTGATTAGTACAATGATGAGTCCATTAAATCCATAAACAATACAACAATGTCAAAAATGAAATAAACAGTGATTTAGAAAATTATGAGAGAGAGAGCTATAATTTGCATTTACACATGAATGATTGAAAAGGCAAATTAATTATGAACTTTAAATCCCTGTCTACATTAACACTCCCTTTGCGTAGCATGGAGAAACTAACAGGGAGAGGGGTGTGGAAATCTGGCAAAAACTTTTCTCTGTTACTGATATATATATATATATATATATATATATATATATATTTTTTTTTTTTTTTTTTTTTTTTTTCCACTAGACTTGACAAAAGAGGCAAGTACGGGTGGCTAATGTTGAAGACCTGCACCTTCAATTCTTTAACTAACATTATGGTAGCATCTGGGGTTAGTAATATCCTGGCGCCAAGTTAAAGCATGGTATGGAATTGAATTAGCTTTCACTGTCTCCTATTGTTACTGATTAAATTGGGCAATTAATCAGGGGGTCGGTGAGTTCCTATAGGTCTACCTGCTTATTCTGCCACTACATTGGAGAGGGGGCTTGGGCCCTGGCTATATGGTAGGTATATAGTTGGGCTTTGTGCTATCACTGTCCCTTGCCTCTGCCTTCCATTAGAGACCTTTAACCTTAACCCTTAGGGCCATCCTGCTGATTACAGCAGGATACAGCATATTGTTAGAAAAAAGTAAAGCAAATACAATAATCTTTCAAAGATCAAAAATTTTATCCAGAAATATTTCTTATGAAATAAAACTGTATTTACAAAATTGCAGACCACATAAAATAAATATCATTATATTCGAACATAACCCATATATACGTCATGTAACAGCTAGTATGTAAACATTGCATCGGGATAAAGTATCAAAAGATAATGTCAAAAGATAACTGCCCAGTGGGACATGTTTATCTAATCTATGCTCGAGATAAGATTCACCAACATATTTCAATGTACAATGATTAAATTCTCAGATCAGTCATGTGAGGGAGTTTCATAAAATCATTAGTATAATTAACTATCATTTAGTGAAACCTGCGATTAACTATTAAGAAACAGATAAACAATTAATCATTGCATAAAGAGTGAAAACATACAGTACGATTAAACAACATCATAAGTAGACTTAGATCCTGCGATTTATATGAGTAAATATGGCTATTATCCACAAAATATTTTTGACATCTTTAACAATAGCTTTTCATCAATTATCGATGTGTTTGGCTACAGACGATACAAACACATACTGTAAGACCAATGCCACAGAAAACGGATCTTTTGTTCTTGATTGCTCTTGTCTCTTAGATAATGATGTAAGTATAAATGCATAAATACGCAGTAAGTTGTTGTTCTTCTCTTTCCTCTTGGTATTTTTCTTTGTCTTCAACTTTTACCTATTTTTATATGGGGATGCTGTTTCTTGCTAGCTCTTTCTACCTTTTCCTGTCCCACCTATCCTGTTTCCTTTACCCCTTGTCCCACACTTAACTATTTCTCCTTGATAACAATAATGTTAAATTATACTTTCCTTTAAAATACAATTGGTATCCCACAAAAAGTGTATGAAAATATTTTCCACCATCCCACACAGCAAGCAAGGATATAGTTAGATGGGAAAGGAAATGGGGCACTAGGATTTCAACATACCCTGCTCAAGCTTGCCTACTTTGCCAATTCTGTGAAAAGAATTTGAAAAAATTCAGCTAGGAAGGAACTTTGCATAAAAGGGTGCATATTATACAAGTGCATATATCTTACACATTAACACAAGCTTGGTAAAGAGAAAGAATTCATAGCTTTCTTAGATCAGAGGAGCTTAGCGGCAAAAAGCAAGCTTATGATAAATTTGTTTTACATGAAGTGGTATGTGATGTATTTTCATTTTACTTGTCATTAAGGAGACACAAACAAATGATAAATTAGTTTTATGTAGATTAGTAGGCAATCTACTGTTGTATTACGTATCTTAGACCTACACAGTGCGCAAAAAAAGGCCAAGATTAACCAGGAAAACATAAAGTATAGAAGTGGAGTATTATTCACAGAAAGAGGTAGAATATGATGGCATTTAGTCGATACTGCGTGACTGAACATGTGCAACACTGAATGAGTACTGCATTTGTATAAGTGAATGAAAATAATACTGTAGTTTGCGATTACTGTATTATTATTATGAGCATTATTATTTTCACAGAAATCCTGGTAATGGAAGGAAAAAGAATTCCACAGTTGTGATTACCTTTCATTGCAAGAATGGAGGGGGTTATGATCCCCTGCACATTGTAAAGAATGGAGGGGGTGGTTATCCTTCCACATTGGAAAGAATGGAGGGGTGGTTATCCCCTACACACTGAAATGAATGGAAGGGTGGTTATCCCCTCAACATTGAAAAGAATGGAGGAGTTGGTTATCCCCAGAAACATGAATGTGAATATTTTTCACGATATAAACAATATTAAGGGGAGGCAAGGATGGTCAGGGTACAATGAAGTTCTGCTACCTTTGTTCTTCTGCTACAGCTGTGGCCACCTGGTGGCTTTATAAAGTATGAGGTCAAATGCAAATTAAATAACTATTAAAAATAAATAATATTATCATTATTTTTATTATTATTTCTATTGTGGTCACCCTAGCAAAGTATTGAGTCGCCAGGTAAAGGGATCGCAGCCCGCCATGGTATAAGGTTAAAAAGGGCATTTATTCTGGGTAATGATCACATCTGTCAAAACCAAAGTCCTTCTCAAGAAGGCACTATCCTAGCCCTTAGCAGAAAAGGGAGTCCGTGATGTAAAACAAGTAATATTATTATTATTATTATTATTATTATTATTATTGATATTATTATTATTAACAGACATTAATAGTGAGAGACTTGAATATCACCAACGGAGCCGAGGAGATACCAATAAGAACAACTAATCTACGCATTGGAAACTGCAGAGAACTCCATCTAAGCGGATCGACACTTCTCAATCTAACAAACTTACAATCTCTCGAACTGCACAGTATACGAAATATAAACGTCGATGTACATTTCTTCATGCAGTACAACACCCCAGTGGAGTAAGTCAATGAGGAGTTTATGTTAAAGGCTGAAGGTCTCCAATGGAAGGCAGAGGCAACAGTGATAACACAAAGCCCAACTACTTACCTAACCTATAGCCAGGGCAAACACCCTTTCCAATCACGTGGACCCAGTGATCTTCATGCAGTGGCTAAATAATCAAGTAGATCTATAGAAAATCACTGATCCCCCAAATTAATTGCAAATTAAATCAGTAACAACATGAGACAGTGATAGATAAACCAATTCCAGGCCAGGATCGAACCTGGGGCAAGCATATTACCAGCCTGACATGCTACTGTTGTGCCACAATGTTGAAGATCAAAAGATAATCTTACAGTAAAGATGTGGTCATGATGTATGTACACCGAGGTAATAGCTTCAAAACCCAAATAGCCCCAACGTATTCCCTGCGTGTCGTAAGAGGCGACTAAAAGTGGACGGGGCGGGGGGACTAGGAATCCCCCCCTTGTATTAACTTCCTGCGAGACGTCAAAGAAGAAGGGGAGTAGAGGGGAGAATAACTTCTCCCCAAACTAGTTTTGGGGTGTCTAAATGTGCGTGGTTGTAGTACGATAGAGAGCAAAAGAGGTGAGATTGGATATATGTTTGGTAGGAGGAGGATGGATGCATTGGCATTGTGTGAGACGAAGATGAAAGGAAAAGGAGAAGTGGCATTTGGTGATGTGACAGGTAAGGTGTCTGGGGTTGAAAGGGGGAGAGCGAGAGAAGGTGTGGCATTATTGTTGAGTGAATAGATGGTAAATAAGGTAGTGGAATGGAAAGAAGTGTCATCTAGGCTGATGTGGGTTAGGGCTAGGATCGGTAGGGAATGTTGGGCTTTTGTTAGTGCATATGGGCCAGGATGTGAGAGAAGTGAGGAAGAGCGGGATGAATTCTGGAATGAGTTAACTAGATGTGTGGATGGTCTGAGCAGAAGGAACTATGTAGTTGTGTTGGGTGACTTGAATGCCAGAGTGGGTGATGGAGAGATAGAAGGTGTTGTAGGAAAGTATGGGGTACCAGGTGGGAATGAGAGTGGCGAGAGACTGTTAGATATGTGTGTGGAGCAAGAGTTGGTGATAGGTAATAGTTTTTTTCAAAAAGAAGTTAATAAATAACTATACATGGATGAGAGTGGCAAATGGAAGAGTGAAAGAAAGAGCATTGATGGATTATGTGTTGGTAGCAAAGATCATGATTGGTAGAGTGAAAGATGTGCATGCATTTAGGGGTGTGGCCGCTGGGATGTCTGATCATTTTTTGGTTGAAGCAAAAGTGGTAGTAGCAAAAGAGTGGGGAAATAGTGTGGGGGGATGTAGAAGGGAAATAGTGAAGGTGGAAGAGTTGAAAAGCCAGAGAAGAGACAGGAATATCAGGACAGGTTGAGAGTGGCATATGAAAATGAAGGTGGAAGAGAAAAAGAGGGCTTTTGAGGAATGGCTGCAGTGTAAAAGTAGGGAGAAGTATGAAAGATATAGGGAGAAAAATGTGGAAACCAAGCGGAAGGTGGAGGAAGAGAAGAGGTTGGCAAATATTAGGTGGGGACAGGATTTTAGTAGGTCATATGAGGAGAATAAAAAGAAGTTTTGGAAAGAAGTGAAGAGAGTAAGGAAGGGTGGATCGAGGATGGAAGAGACAGTGAAAAATGTGAATGGACAGATATTAAGATGGAACGATGCTAGGAAAAGATGGGCAGAATATTTTGAGTGGTTGCTGAATGTTGAGGAAGATAGAGAGGCAGCTATAGTGGCAGTGGGGGGTGTTCAAGGGCCAGTAATGGGAGATGAAAATGACAGAGAGATTACAAAAGAGGAGGTGAAAAGGGCATTGTATGAAGCAAAAGCAGGTAAAGCACCTGGAATGGATGGTGTGAGAGTGATGTTGAAGAAGGGGGTGTGACTGCACTGGAATGGTTAGTGAGTGTTTAATATATGCTTTATGTTGTCAATGGTGCCAGTGGAATGGGTGATTGCCTGTATAGTGCCCCTATACAAAAGTAAGGGAGATGTGTATGAATGCAGTAATTTTAGGGGTATAAGTTTGTTGAGTGTGGTAGGAAAAGTGTATGGTAGGATACTGGTTAATAGGATTAGGGATAAGAGAGAATATGTGATCGCTCAAGTGCAGAGTGGTTTTAGGAGAGGTAGAGGTTGTATAGATCAGATTTTTATAGTTAGGCAGTTATGTGAGAAATATTTAGCAAAGGGTAAGGATGTGTATTTTGCATTTTTGGATTTTGAAAAAGCGTATGATAGAGTTGACAGAGAGGCTATGTGGAATGTTTTGAGATTATATGGAATTAATTGTAAATTGTTGCATGCAGTGAAGAGTTTGTATGAGGGCAGTAGAGCTTATGTTAGGGTAGGGAATGAAGTGAGTGAGTGGTTTCCAGTGAGTATGGGACTGAGACAGGGATGTGTGACGTCACCATGGCTCTTCAATTTGTATATTGATGGAGTTGTACGAGAGGTGAATGAGCGAGTGCGTAGTCGAGGTTTGAGAATGGTAGATGGGGATGATAACGTGTGGGAGCTGAATCAGTTGCTGTTTGCAGATGATACTGTAGTGGTGGCAGATTCAGAGGAAAAGCTGTGTCAGTTAGTGTCAGAATTTGGAATGGTGTGTGAGAGAAGGAAGTTGCGAGTGAATGTGGGAAAGAGTAAGGTTATGAGGTGTACAAGAAATGAGGATGGTGCTGGACTGAATGTTATGTTGAATGGAGAGACACTTGAGGAGGTTAATCAGTTTAAGTATTTAGGCTCGGTTATAGCTGCAAATGGTGGAGTGGAAACAGATGTGTGTCACAGAGTGAATGAAGGATGTAAAGTGCTGGGTGCATTGAAAGGAGTGATGAAGAATGGAGGGTTGGAAATGAATGTTAAGAAAGTTTTGTATGAGAAAGTGGTTGTGCCAACTGTGATGTATGGATCAGAGTTATGGGGTATGAAAGTAAGTGAGAGACGGAAACTAAATGTGTTTGAGATGAAATGCCTGAGGAGTATGATTGGTGTATCTCGATTGGATAGGGTTAGGAATGAAGTGGTGAGAGCAAGAACGGGTGTGAGGAGAGAAATTGCAGCCAGAATAGATATGAATGTTCTGAGATGGTTTGGCAATGTGGAAAGGATGGATGATGAAAGACTGCTGAAAAAGGTGTTGAATGCGAGAGTTGATGGGAGAAATGCTAGAGGGAGGCCTAGGTTTGAATGGATGGATGGAGTAAGGAGAGCCTTGAATGATAGGAGGATGGATGTGAGGGAAGCAAGCGAGCGTGCTAGGAATAGGAATGAGTGGCAAGCGATTGTGACGCAGCTCTGATGGGCATCTGCTGTTACCACGGGGCTGCATCTTACAGAGGTAGCTCTGTGGTAGGGGCAGTAGGAGGAGTTGGCAGTTGTGAAGCGACACAGGTTGTGGAAGAGGCAGGAGGATGGCTCAAGCAGTGCCATCTGAACGGTCGCTAGCTCCCTCGTCATTGCCCATAAAGCAAAGTAATCCCCTTATTGTTTTCTTTTCTTGATGTTGGCTACCCCCCAATTATAGGGGGAAACAGCCAAGGTAAATAGAACAGATTATATGGGATGATGGTGAAAAAAAAAAAAAGCACATTAGACCACAAGTTATCCAACATTATACATCACATTTAGAGAAAGTGAAAAAGTATAAAAAACTGTATTGTATCATGCTCCAGGTGGCCAACAGTTCTAGTTTTTTCATTATCCATGCAAAAAAAAAAACTTATATATAATGGATAATGAGAAGATATGAAAAATTTCCAGGCAAAGATGTCCAGCTTCTCAAAATCTTTCCACCATAAGGACTTATATAAAATAAATAATGAAAAAGATATTAAACAATTATTGTCAAAGATTTATCATAGCTATTACTAAATATAGCTTAGCTACTGACATTCAAGTGTGCCTTAGAGACATACCTAAATATTACTGCTTTAACCTTCGCTTACACAGCAGTAATATGAAAGGTACTTACTATAAATTCTGATTACAAAATATAATCTTTTTAAAATTTGCTGTATGGAGCAAAACAATCTAAAAACAAGAATTTATGATAACTAGCCAGATTATTAATGTACTGTACTGATAAATGCTTTATGATCCTTTACAAATTTCAGAGTCATCAGAGTATCACAATCACACTTTTCAGACATTGAAGGGGCCCTAAACATTCATGCCCATAAGCTTCGGGAAATTGCATTCGACGGAGTAACGTGGGACGTCGCTTGCAATCTCTTAATACGTACAGCAGACAACCATGTAGTAGAACGCATATCTATCAGTAATAGTCACATGGAAACCTTGGACCAAATTAATGTATCTTCAAGACAAGTAAGTTTTCTATGGATGAAGAGCCTGTTAGCATGATGGTATAATAACCAATGCAAAAGATATATATATATATATATATATATATATATATATATATATATATATATATATATATATATATATATATATATATATATATACACACCTTGTTTGTTTTTTTCAGTGCTTTTTTAACCGCGAAATTGTGATAACGCCCTTAAAAAATAATAGTAAAAAAATACAAAATTCACAAATATGGCCCATGCAAAAAAAATAAAAAAATAAAATTTCATTTTAGTAAAATATCGACCGCCTTGGAGGCACTTTTCCGCCATCCTCCTCCTCTTCTACCACTTATTGCGATCGGATATTATGAAGAAAATTGAAAAAAGCATTAAGAACAAACAGCAAACATATTTTCAATATAATATCATCGGGGAAATAGCGTGCGCGGGTGCATCAGCTGATACAAAAGTAGCAAAATGTTTGCCAATAGAGATTCGTTCTCCCGAATCCTCCTCCTCCTCTTCTACCGCTTAATGCGATTGAATATTATGAATAAAATTGAAGAAAAGCATTAAGAACAAACAGCAAACATATTTTCGATATAATATTGTCAGGGAAATAACGTGCGAGGGTGCATCAGCTGATACAGAAGTGTGACAAAACGTTTGCCGATAGAGGTTCGTTCTCCCACATCTTCCTCCTCTTTTACTGCTTAATGCGATTGAATACTATGAGGAAAATTGAAAAAAAGCATTAAGAACAAACAGCAAACAAATTTTCGATATAATATCGTCAGGGAAATAGCATGTAGAGAATATATATATTTCATCTAAGTTTCTCCGATATACATTTTCTTTGTAACGAATTGTATAATTTTCTTTTTCTCTCAGCTGACTTTGTTTACGTTTAGATTTCATGCAGCATGGTCGATATGTAAAGAAGATAGAATAATGTTTAGAACCTAGGAATATTAATAATACATACTATAATCTTGAAAATTAGATAAACCCCAATTAGAGTAAATAAATATTCTATGAGTAAGATATTGTGTCTGAATAGTGATAAGCATCAGCTGATACGGAAGCAGCAAAATGTTTGCCCACAGGGGTTCGTTCTCCCGCAACTTCCTCCTCTTCTACAGCTTAATGCGATAGGATATTATGAAGATAATGGATAAAAAGCATTAAGAACAAACAGCAAACAAACTTTCGATATAATATCGTCAGGGAAATAGCGTGCGAGGGTGCATCAGCTGATACGGAGGCGGCAAAATGTTTGCATCCTCGTGCTCACCGCCACCATCAGTGTTGCCAGAATAGATGAATGAGAGAAATGATAAATATAAAAAATATACCGTACATGTAAGCTGGTAAGTTCTTTCAAGTATATTAAAGATGAAGTACACATTTATTTAAATTACTACCATCTTGTAAATAATATAGATCTTAAAATGTACCATGCATTTGAAAGTAAAAATATCCACTTTATCTGGAAACACTGGCCACCATGCACGTCCCAGTGTATGCCTGTTGCACACCGCATAATAGAGTGCATTAATTTGTTTACTGTACAGTAAATCTGTATATTTTTATACTGTACACTATTTGCATGTTTATACATATAACTAGAGGTCTTTCTTCTTTGTTATGTACTTATAAAATATGTTTTGCTTATCTTACAGCTTTGGATTAGTGTGTCTATGGAAGGTTGTGGAACGTATCTATGCCCTTTATCATTGTTTCCTATGGATATTGACTCATTTTTCATACGATTTTCCATGTCCCCGTCACGTCTGAGAACCTATCTTCGCGTTATTCAGAGAATTAGGTGTGTATATATATATATATATATATATATATATATATATATATATATATATATATATATATATATATATATATATATATATATATATATATATATATATATATATATATATATATATATATATATATATATATATATATATATATATATATATATATATATATATATATTCTTCTTCTTCGTATGTTTCTGGCCAGTGTTCTCCATATGTTTCTGTCCCATACCTCACCCAACAAACTTTTAGACCTCAGGTCGTCATTGATGCAATCCATCCACTTACGCTTTGGTCTCCCCCTCCTTCTCCTACTCTGTATATCCATTTCCATCACCCTCCTCCTAACATACTGTTCATCCCTCCTAACGACATGACCATACCTTCTTAGTTTACTTTCTTGTATCTTATCTGATATTTCTCTAACTTTTGAGGTACCTCTAATTACCTCGTTTCTGATCTTATCGATTCTTGTCACCCCACACATCCATCTCAACATCCTCATCTCTGCCATATCCAGTTTTTTCTCTTGTGTCTTCTTTATTGCCCATGTCTCTGCTCCATACATCATTGCAGGTCTTACAACTGTCTTATGCACTTTACCCCTCAACTTAATCCCTATTCTCCTGTCGCACAGCACCCCAGACACTATCTTCCAGTTCTTCCATCCCGCTGGTATTTTGTGGGTTATTTCTGACTCTAGGTCACCATCCTCTGCTACTGTTGATCCCAAATACTTGTACTTTTCAACTCTTTTCAACACCTCCCCCTGCAAACTGACCTCCCCATCCTCATCATCTCTCAACCTCAAGTACTCTGTCTTTTTCCTGCTAATTTTCAATCCTCTATCCTCCATCACTCTTCTCCACTCCTCAAGCTTCTCCTCAACTACCTCTCGTATGTTGCTACACAGTACAATGTCATTTACAAAGAGCATACACCATGGTGACTGATCTCTAATACCCTGGGTTACTACATCCAAGACCAGATCAAATAGATATGGACTCAAAGCAGACCCTTGATGCAGACCATATGTATGTATGTATGTGATTACCTAATTGTGATTACCTAATTGTGTTTACGGGAAAGAGCCCAAAGCTCGTATCTTCCCGTCTCCTGATCGGTTCCATTTTTAGACTTAGTGATACTTATCGTACCTGTCCTTAAAACTATGGATTGAGATAGCATTAACTACCTCCTCGCTTAGCGAATTCCAATTATCAACTACTCTTACACTGAAAAAGTATTTCCTTACATCCTGCAAACAAGTTTTCTTACGAAGCTTCAAACTATGACCTCTAGTTCTAGAGCCAGCCATATCGAAATATCGATCCCTATCCACTCTATCATAACCATGAAGGAATTTAAAGACTGTCACCATATCCCCCCTTACTCTTCTAGCTTCGAGTGATGGCAAGTCTAATTCCCTCAGCCTCTCATCATAACCGAGATTGCGTATTTCTGGCACCAGTTTCGTGGCATGTCTTTGAACTTTTTCAAGCTTAGCTATGTGCTTTTTCAAGTGCGGATTCCAAAAGGGGGCTGCATATTCGAGTTTTGGCCTCACATAGGTTACATAAATATTTCTGAACATTTCCTTGTCCATGTGCCTGAAGGCTACCCTTACATTTGATAAGAATGCATATGCTGCCCTTACTACGCCATTTATATGTATTTCTGGAGACAAATCTGCCAGTATGTTTACTCCTAGATCTCTCTCATTTTCTGTCTCTTGAAGTTGTACTCCAGTCACCGAGTAGTCAAGCTTGGGCCTTCTTGCACTTGTACCCATTCTCATTACCTTACATTTTGAGGTATTGAATTTCATTAGCCACTTTTCTGACCACTCATGCAGATTATTTAGATCCTCCTGAAGTTCTCTACCATTGTTCTCGTTTTTTACTTTCTTCACAATCTTTGCATCATCTGCAAACATATTCATGAATGAATTTACAGACTCTGGTAGGTCATTTACATATACAAGGAACAAAAGTGGCCCTAAAACTGAACCCTGTGGAACTCCACTACTAACTCTTCTCCATTCAGACACTGAGTGTCTTACTCTAACCCTCTGTTCCCTTCCTTCTAAGTAAGTTTTTATCCATTCCAAGACATTTCCACCTATTCTAGCCATTGATTGCAGCTTCCTAATAAGTCTCCCATGTGGAACAGTGTCAAACGCTTTCTGGAAGTCTAGGAATATGCAATCTGCCCAGCCCTCTCTTTCCTGTAAGATTTGGCTTACCTCATCATAAAATTCTAATAAGTTTGTTACTGTTGATCTTCCTTCTCTGAAGCCATGTTGCCTCACTGACAAAAAGTTGAAGGATTCCAAGTGAAGAGAGATATGTTTCCTTAGTAGTTTCTCCATAAGTTTGCAAACTATGCTGGTCAAGGAAACTGGTCTATAGTTCAGAGCCGTATCCCTCCTTCCCTTTTTGAAGATAGGTATCACATTTGCTTGTTTCCAGCATCTTGGAATCTCCCACGACTCCAGTGACTCCTTAAATATGATACTTAGTGCCACTGATATTGTGTTTGCGCATTTTTTAAGCACATGAGGGGATATGTCATCAGGACCTGTAGCTTTAAGAACATCTAAATCCATCAGCGCTTTGCATACCTCTGTGGCTGTAAGGTTGATGTTCTCTAATACCGGCCCTTGAGCTTCTATCACTGCAATCTGAGGGGGTGGGGTATTTTCTACTGTAAATACTGACTGAAACTCCTTGTTCAATTCTTTGCAGATCTCTTCGTCCGTCTCAGTGATGCTTCCATCCGCTCTTTTTAGCCTTAAAACCTGTTCTTTTACCTTCAGTTTTCCTCTGATAAAGCTGTGGAAAAGCTTGGGATTTTCTTTAGCCTTCCTGGTGATGTCCCTCTCATAATCTCTCTCTGCCTCTCTCCTTTTACTTAGGTAGTCATTTCTTGCTCTTTTGTAGGTTTGCCAGGCATTTATGTTTTTTCTCCTCCTATACCTTTTCCAGCATTTGTCTCTCCACTCCTTAGCTCTTTTACACCCATTATCGAACCATTTCTGTATGTATGTATGTATGTATGTATGTATGTATGTATGTATGTATGTATGCATGCATGCATGCATGCATGCATGCATGCATGCATGCATGCATGCATGCATGCATACATACATACATACATACATAATATATATAATATATATATATATATATATATATATATATATATATATATATATATATATATATATATATATATATATATATATATATATATATATACAGTAACCCCTCGTTTAATTCGGGGGTTTGGTTCTGGGACCGGTCGCGATAGGTGAATTTCCGCGAAGTAGGAACACCTTAATTTTTTTTTTTTTTTTTTAAAGATGATTATGACACCAGGATGGGCCAAAAATGATAAAATGAAACAACCTTAATCAGCTGTAATGAGAAACAGAGATGGAGAGTGTAATGGCCTGTCAGATGTGAAGGGATTATAAAAGATGTGTAATGAATATCCAATTATCTGCTGGGTTTTAATACATCTCTGCATTACTTTCATGATGTCTATTCCAAAAATTCTCCTTAGATCTTCTTCTTCTTCTTCTTCTTCTTCTTCTTCTTCTTATTATTATTATTATTATTATTATTATTATTATTATTATTATTATTATTATTATTATTATTATTATTATTATTATTATTATTATTATTAATTACTATTGGCAACAATAATTTTCCTTTGATGACGATTGTGGAGATTATTATGATTATTATTATTATTATTATTATTACGAATTTGTACTTTAACCATTATTTTTACAATAAATAATGTAGTTTTGGTTGAATGAACAAGTTAATTAAAGATGTCTCTCTCTCTCTCTATATATATATATTCTACCCAACCCCCCCACATTCTCTTTGTTCCAGCCAACTAGGGAGGGGCACTGTACACAGTTATTAAAGTAAATAAACCAAAAGATGTACAAACAATGATGAGCCCTTAATAATAATAATAATAATAATAATAATAATAATAATAATAATAATAATAATAATAATAATAAAAATCTCCACAATCATCATCAAAGGAAAATTATTGTCTCCAATAATAATAATAATAATAATAAGATCTAAGGAGAATTATTGGAATAGACATCATAAAAGTGATGCAGAGATATATTAAAACCCAGCAGTGAACTGGATATTCATTACACATCTTTTATAATCCCTTCACATCTGACAGGTCATTACACTCTCCATCTCTATTTCTCTTCACAGCCTGATAAAGGCTGTTTTATTTTATCATTTTTTGGCCCATTCTGGTGTCACAATAATATTTAAAATTAAAAAAAATAAAAAAATAAAAAAATCCGCGATGCACTGAATTCGCAATAGGCGAACCGCGAAATAGCAAGGGATTACTGTGTGTGTATATATATATATATATATATATATATATATATATATATATATATATATATATATATATATATATATATATATATATATATATATATATATATATACCTTGTTCTCAAAATAACGCCTAGATAGGTTCTCAGAAGTGTCGTGTAAATGGAAAATCGCGTGAAAAAACAAGTTATTTTCCATAGGAAACAATGATAAAGGGCATAGATACGTTCCAAACCTTACATAGACACACCATGCCAAATATATAAGATAAGTAAAAAAAATATTTTATTACTACATAGCAAAGCAGAAAGCCCTGTATCTATTTTTAAGAGTATACAAATGATAATCATATTCACTTTACAGCTAGAAATTAACATATATTACTATACTTTACTATATTATGCAGTGGGCAACAGTTATACAGTACACTGGGACATGCATGGTGGCAGTGAGCAAGTAATTTATGTGGTAGAAGAGGAGGAGGATGCAGGAGAACGAGCCTCTATCTGCGAATGTATATAAAGATAAAATAAGAATTATAAATAATCAAAGCAAGACTAAAAAACTAAAAAAAAAATTAATTATGCAATGCCTAAATCTACCATATGACAGATTAAAAAAACTTAATCTACATTCTCTAGAGAGGCACAGAGTTAGGGGGGATATGATTGAGGTGTATAAACGGTTTAAAGGGATTAACAAGGGTGACATTAATAAAGTTTTAAAAATTCATGATCAAACCAGAACTCGTAATGGGTAATGGATTTAATCTTGATAAATTTAGGTTCAGAAGGGAAATTGGTGAAAATTGGCTTGGTAATACCGTAGAGTATTCCTAGTAGGATTATAAATGCCAATACCTTAGACACCTTCAAATGTAGATTAGATAGACATATGACAGAGGTAGGGTGGGTATGAATAGATTAGTGTTTATTAGAAAAATCATAAAAAGAAAAAAGAAAAAATAAGTAGAGTAGAATAGAATAGGTTAGACATGCCGAAAATATCATTCAAAAATGGAACTGCCTCGTGTGTGCCAGTAAGCAGGTTGCAGTGTCCCCTATTCTTATGTTCTTATGTTCTTAATATTTTCAGAACACGTATTTTGCATCCTCCTTCCATTTTCAAATTTGTATCTGGTTTCTGAATGACAAATTTGTTAATAAAATGTATCCAATTACTCTCTCTCTCTCTCTCTCTCTCTCTCTCTCTCTCTCTCTCTCTCTCTCTCTCTCTCTCTCTCTCTCTCATATTTCTTTACAAAAAACGAATTAAAACTTAGGTTTATTACCTTTAAAATGAGCACTGTAATGAACGTGATTAAGACTGAAGCAATAATTGTATTTACATAATAAGATGAAAAATTTCTACCTAATTCCTGTTTAAGAGAGACCTTACAAAGGATTCGTGGAAAGGAAATTAATTTCACGGTCTTTTAACTCATTAACGTTTTTATTAAAAGTGCATTATTATATTTATCATTTGCTGCCCGAAACGACTCATCAGCTAGTAAAGTAACTGATGTATGCGTTGTTTGTAAGACTATTCTCCTTTTAATATAAATATATTCTATATAATGTAAGTGAAATGAAACGAGAGAGAGAGAGAGAGAAAGAGAGAAAGAAAGAGAGAGAGAGAGAGAGAGAGAGAGAGAGAGAGAGAGAGAGAGAGAGAGAGAGAGAGAGAGAGAGAGAGAGAGAGAGAGAGAGAGAGAGAGAGAGAGAGAGAGAGAGAGAGAGAGAGAGAGAGAGAGAGAGAATCTTTAACTAACTCTTGTTCATTCAACCAAAACTACATTACTTATTGTAAAAATAATGGTTTAAATACAAATTCGTAATAATAATTATATTAATAATAATAATAATAATAATAATAATAATAATAATAATAATAATAATAATAATAATCTCCACAATCATCATCAAAGGAAAATTATTGTTAAAAATAATAATAATAATAATAATAATAATAATAATAATAATAATAATAATAATAATAATAATAATAATGATAATAATAATAATAACAATAATAATAAGATCTAAGGAGAATTTTTGGAATAGACATCATAAGAGTAATGCAGAGGTATATTAAAACCCAGCAGAGAGCTGGATATTCATTACACATCTTTTATAATCCCTTCACATCTGACAGGTCATTACACTCTCCATCTGTTTCTCTTTACAGCCTGATAAAGGCTGTTTTATTTTATTATTTTTTGGTCCATCCTGTTGTCACAATAAAAAAAAAAAGATTTATTTTTTTTTTTTTTTTTTTGGGGGGGGGGGGCATTATTCGCGAATTCCGAATTTTTTACTATTATTTTTGGGGGGCGTTATTGCAATTTCGCATATAAAAAAATCGCGTATAAAAGGAACAAGGTGTGTATATATATATATATATATATATATATATATATATATATATATATATATATATATATATATATATATATATATATATATATATATATATATATATATATATATATATATATATATACAGTGTTCCCCCCCATACCGCGGTAGTTCGGTTCCGGGACCAGGCGCGAACCAGGAAATCTGCGGAGTAGGATCAGCCTATATGTACATAGATATTTTAACATATTTTTACGTTTACTGAATAAACCCTCTCTGCACTGTTAAAAAACCACCCTTTACTTTACAAATAACAGCATGCAACGTAAATTTATATGTATGTGATAGGTAAACTTACCTTATCTGTTATGGTTAACATTTTCCTTTGCTGCTTAGGCTCACTACAAGAAGCCTTAGAAGATGAAGGATGCTTGGGAGGCATTGCAGAGGTTAAAATATGCAAGTAAAAAAATCACAAGCAAAACGTATTAATAAGCACAACGTGAACGGCGCACACGTGAGTTAGACTGAACGAGCCTTTGTCCGAAACGCTGATAGCGGTATAAATAACAGCATGCAACGTAAATTTATATGTACGTGATAGGTACACTTACCTTATCTGTAATGGTTAACATTTTCCTTTGCCGCTTAGGCTCACTACAAGAAGCCTTAGAAGATGAAGGATGCTTGGGAGGCATTGCAAAGGTTAAAATATGAGAGTAAAAAAATCACAAGCAAAATGTATTAATAAGCACAACGTGAACGGCGCACACATGAGTTAGACTGAACGAGCCTTTGTCCGAAACGCTGATAGCGGTATCGTATTTTACATGTTGCAAAACTGTTAGTATTTATGTTGTTTACTATTTTTTACTGTTTTATTATTCTTAGGCTAAGAAATACGTTTTTTTTATCAATAAAATCATGAAACTACTGGAAATATAAATATATATGCTAGCTTACGTAGCCGTGACCCCAATACATTGTACGCTATCGGACACTATTTCGCATGATGCAATACTGTGAGTTATACTGTACGTACGTATACCTAAATTTATGTTTTTTACTATTTTTTACAGTTTTATTATTCGTAGGCTGGGAAATAAATTTTTTTTATCAATTAGATAATGAAACATGTTTTTTTCAATAAAAAAATAAAATCCTGAAAATTTTCTTTTTTTAATATTTTAATATTTTTGCATATACCCAAAAGAAAAATAATAATTTGCCAAAAAAAAAACGTGGTATAGTGAAAACATGAGCCAAGAAACGCGATCCAGCGAAGGATCACTGTATATATATATACAGTGTTGCCTCACTTATTGCGGTAGTTCGGTTCCGGGAACCAGGCGGCGAACAAGGAAATCCGAGAAGTAGGATCAGCCTATATGTACATAGATATTTTAATATATTTTTGCGTTTACACTGTATAAAACTGTCCCAGTACTGTTAACATACCACCCTTTACTTCATAGATAACAGCATGCAAGCGTAAATTTATATGAAAGTGATAGGAAAACTTACCGTGAACGTGATGATGACGTGACATACATACTCATTTACAATTATTTTTTCGTTTACGTACTGTATAAACCCCTCCCTGCACTGTTAAAAAAAACACCCTTTACATTATAAATAACAGCAAGCAACGTACATTTTTATGAAAGTGATAGATAAAATTACGATGAATGAGGTGATGATGACGAGACATACATAGGTATTTTACAATTATTTTTTCGTTTACAAACTGTATAAACCCTCCCTGCACTGTTAAAAAAACACCCTTTACATTATAAATAACAGCACGCAACGTAAATTTTTATGAAAGTGATAGATAAAATTACGGTGAATGAGGTGATGATGACGTGACACACACACTCATTTACACTTATTTTTTCGTTTACAAACTGTATAAACTCTCCCTGCACTGTTAAAAAAACACCCTTAACATTATAAATAACAGCACGCAACGTAAATTTTTATGAAAGTGATAGATAAAATTACGATGAATGAGGTGATGATGACGTGACACACACACTCATTTACAATTATTTTTTCGTTTACAAACTATATAAACCCTCCCTGCACTGTTAAAGAAACACCCTTTACATTATAAATAAC
>JAXCGZ010021562.1:0-7500 GCA_037179515.1 Halocaridina rubra
GCGATATCCACTACGTCATTACAATGCAGTAATACTATTCAATCATGTTTTTAGTTCATCCAGTGAAAAAATGGAGTAATTTATCATTTATATACTAAACCTTTTAACAAATTCCAAATGCGACAATTCTGTTTTCTATTCATATATATATATATATATATATATATATATATATATATATATATATATATAAAATATATATATATATATATATATATATATATATATATATATATATATATATATATATATATATATATATATATATATATATATATATATATATATACTTATTTATTCAATTATTAATACATTCATCTTCCAATATTTATCGCTTAGCAAAAACTATTTAATAGGTTATATTTCCACAATTATCAATTTTTTACATGCATCTGAACACTACATAAATAACAAGAGTTTATTATTTGTAAAGTTTTATATTTTCTCTCCTTTACATGACAAAGCTTAAAATCATTGTTGAACTCTCTTGTCTCTTAATTATTTATTTAATTAATTAATTAATAATAAAAATAATAATAATAATTATAATAATAATAATAATGATAATAATAATAATAATAATAATAATAGTAATAATAATAATAAAAATAATAATAATCGTAATAATAATAATAATAATAATAATAATAATAATAATAATAATAATAATAATAATAATAATAATAATAATAATAATAACAATAATAATAATAATAAGAAGAAAAAGAGGAATGTTAATAATAATAATAATAATAATAATAATAATAATAATAATAATAATAACAATAATAATAAAGCTGTATAAGATATTGTCACATGGCATGTATTGAACGTTCCAATTCCTTTTCCTCTTTTACTTTATCATCATCTTCTTCTTCTTCTTCTTCTTCTTCTTCTTCTTCTTCTTCTTCTTCTTCTTCTTCTTCTTCTTCTTCTTCTTCTTCTTCTTCTTCTTTTTCTTCTTCTTCTTCTTCTTCTTCTTCTTCTCCTCCTCCTCCTTCTTCTTCTTTTTCTTCTTCTCCTCCCCCTCCTCATGCTCCTCCTCCTCCTTCTGAGTAGTTCCTCTTGTAGCGAATGTTTTCTAAGAGGTAGCTCTCAAGAGAGAGGCTGAGAGAGTATTAGTTCCTCTTTACAAGATTTTAAGCCTCTTACACGGGAACACGGGATGACTTACTGAGAGAGAGAGAGAGAGAGAGAGAGAGAGAGAGAGAGAGAAGAGAGAGAGAGAGAGAGAGAGAGAGAGAGAGAGAGAGAGAGAGAGAGAGAGAGAGAGAGAGAGAATGTATTTACAATATGTGCATATATGTATCTACACATGCACACAATCACACACATACGTTAAAACATGAAATCGAAAGTGACCCCAAAAACAGTGTGTATCAAATAGTAATCATATACACATAAAACGTCAAATCTGCTAAGTAATTCATATTAGACTGTACAACAGATAGTAATCACACACACACACACACATGAACACACAATTCTGTAGGTTATTGTAAAAGCAATGAACATTAATAAGTATTCTCTTGAGAACTTCTATATTATACATAAGCTGATCATGATAATAGTAGCACATCAGATATAATTATCACAGACATTAACTATTATTGTTCGCGTATTCACACACGCACATACGAACACACTGGAATACACACACACACACATTATATATATATATATATATATATATATATATATATATATATATATATATATATATAATTACCTAATTGTGCTTACGGTAGATCCCCAAGCTCGTAACTTCCCATCTCCTGGTCGGTTCCATTTT
Organism: Halocaridina rubra; assembly: GCA_037179515.1. NCBI lineage: Eukaryota > Metazoa > Arthropoda > Malacostraca > Decapoda > Atyidae > Halocaridina > Halocaridina rubra. Next base: position 1,793 of record JAXCGZ010021562.1, read on the forward strand.
GTACTTAGTGATACCTATCATACTTGTATTTAAAATTATGGACTGAGTTAGCATTTACTACCTCCTCTCTTAGCAAATACCAATTATCAATTACTCTTACACTAAAGTACTTTTTTTTACATCCTACAAAGAAGTTTTCTTTCGAAGATTCAAACTATGACCTCTAGTTCTAGTGTCAGCCAAATAAAAATATCGATCCCTATCCACTCTGTCATAACCATGAAGCAATTTAAAAACCGTCACCATATCCCCCTCATTCTTCTAGCTTCGAGTGATGCGTATTTCTGGCACCATTTTCGTGGCATGTCACTGAACTTTTTCCAGCTTAATGACGTGGTTTTTTAAGTGCGGATTTCAAAAGGGGACTGCATATTCAAGCTATTGCCTCACATGGGTTACAAATATATTTCTGAAGATTTCCTTGTCCATGTGCCTGAACGCTACCCTTACATTTGGAAAAAAAAAAAATATGATGCCCTTACTATGCCATTTATAGGCATTTCTGGAGGCAAATCAGCCAGTGTGTTTACTCCTAGATCTCTCTCTCATTCTCTGTTTCTTGAAGTTCTGCTCCTGCAGACTATTTAGATATTTCTGAAGTTCTCTACCAATGTTCTCGTTTCTTGTTTTCTTCACAATCTTTGCATCATCGGCAAACATATTCATGAATGAATTTACAAACTCTGGTAGGTCATTTTCATATACAAGGAACAAAAGTGGTCCTAAAACTGAACCCTGTGGAACTCCACTACTAACTCTTCGCCATTCAGACTCTGAGTGTCTTACTCTAACCCTTTGTTTCCTTCCTTCTAAATAAGTGTTTATCCATTCCAAGACATTTCCACCTATTTTTGCCATTGCTTACAGCTTCTTAATAAGTCTCCCGTGTGGGACAGTGTCAAATGCTTTCTGGAAGTCTAGGAGTATGCAATCTGGCCAGCCCTCTCTTTCCTGTTAGATTTTGCTTACATCATCATAAAATTCTAATAAGTTTGTTACTGTTGATCTACTTTCTCTGAAGCCATGTTATCTCACTGACAAAAAATTAAAGGATTCCAGGTGAAGATAGATGTGTTTCCTTAGTGGTTTCTCCATAACTTTGCAGACTATGCCGGTCAAGGAAAAAGGACTATGGTTTAGAGCCGTATCCCTCCTTACTTTTTTGAAGCTAGGTACCACCTTTGCTTGTTTCCAGCATTTTGGAATCTCCTCTGACTCCAGCGACTTTCCAAATATGATACTTGGTGCTGCTGATATTGATTTAGCGTATTTCTTAAGTACATCAGGGGATATATCATCAGGACCTGTAGCTTTATTGGCATCTAACTCCTGCAGTGCTTTGCATACCTTTGTGGCTGTAAAGATGATGTTCTCTAATTCTGGCCAATGAGCTCCTACCTCTGCAATATGAGGGGGTGGGATATTTTCTGCTCTAAATATGACTGAAACTCCTTGTTCAAGTCTTCGCAGATCTCTTCATCCGTCTCAGTGATGTTTTCATCCGCTCTATTTAGCTTTAAAACCTGTTCTTTTACCTTCATTTTTCCTCTGATAAAACTGTGGAAAGTTTGGGATTTTCTTTAGTCTTCCTGGTGATATACCTTTCATAGTCTCTCTTTGCCTGCCTTATTTTACTTAGGTAATAATTTCTTGCTCTTTTATAAGTCTAACAGGCATTTATGCTTTTTCTCCTCCTATGCCTTTTCCAGCATTTGTATCTCAACTTCTTAGCTCTCTTACACTCATTATTTAACCATTTCTCTCTGGGATGAATAACTCCTAATTTGGTGGAAGGTATTCAACAATCTACTTATTTTCCCATATTCTTCACAAAATATGCTGTACATTTCTTGTGCAGATTTGTTGTTAAATAAGGTCTTCCAGTCAATAACTGCAAGAAGCTCATTCATTTTGATGTAATCTCCTCTCGGATAGTTCCTTCTCAAGTCCTCAGTGCCTCTACTTTCAGGCAGAACATCTTCGATGATATACTCCATCAACAACATGCAGTGATCACACTTTCCAATTGGTGGTTCATACTCAATTTTTTCAATATCTAACACATTATCTGTGAATACTAGATCAAGCAGCAATGGCTCATCCCCACCCCTGGATCTCGTTGGTTCCAGTACATATTGGTGTAGAAAATTCCTTTGAACGCAATCTAAGAATCTTGTCCCACATTAGTCCTCACCACTGTGTGGGTCAAGATTTATCCAATCTATCTCTTTATGATTAAAATCTCTCATAATCAAAATCCTACATTTTCTCTCCCGTGCAATGTTAACAACTAAGTTTATGACTTCAATAGTACCTATGTGACTTTCCTCATAAACTTCTAGCCTATGTTGGTTCCTTGGTGGGTTATATACAACAGTTATTATAATGCTCTGACGAAGTATTTTATGCGAGCAACAAGAAATTCCTTGAATTTCCTTTCTATAGCCAAGTTTATTTCTTCAACCTGAAACCTTTCACTTATGAGCAGTGCTATCCCTCCACCAGTCCTCTCAGACCTTTAAACCCTTAATATTCTGAAGCCCTTAGGAAAAACTGTGACACCTTTTATGTTCTCACTTAACTTAGTCTCTGTAATTGCTACTATATCTGCCTTAATGTTGTGAATTCTAGTTTTTAATTTTACTGCCTTTCCAGCTAGTCCATCAGCATTTGTGTACATCAATCTTAATGAGGCCCCATCCCCTGATCTTTTTTCATTATCTTCTTTATTTCCCCTTTGTCTGGAAGAGCTCTGAAACTAAAAATTTAATTCTCATCTTTATTTCTTTCCTTATTTAACCTTCTACCCTCTTGCATCAAGTTTCTGATCCTTTCCATCTCTTCCTGTGTTCTGTATGGCATAATGCACACTGATTTGAATTCTTGAAGATCTTTAGGTTTTTTCTCATCAATATTTCTCGGCATGTGTCCCCTCTCTCAAGGGTTACTTTTGTTGGTCTTTTTTTCCCTCCCTAGAATATTTACCAAGTTGGTGAATGTTTACAATATCCTCTGGACCACATAATACTCCAAGCTTCTTTATCAGGTCTGAAATCCTAGCTTTATTTTTTGAAGTCTCCCCTGCCATGTTGGCTCCTAAGATTCACTTACGCCTGCGATTACCACTGTCTTCTATTTAACAAGTGCCTGTTTATTCAGTGGATTAGTCCTTTCTATCACAATGTCTTCCATTTTTTTCAATTACAGTTTGTTTATAGTCATCCATTAGCATGTTTTCTAGGGCCATCACCCTCACAGCCTCTTTTACTGCCACATTTCCCTTTAGTGCATCTGCAAAGGAAGTTTTCATGGCATCATGTTCCGTATTCAGCTCCTGCAGCTCTTTTCTAAACTGTTTGATGTTTTCCTTTATCTGGACATTCCAAGCAGTAATCCCGTCTCTCTCAGAAGAGAGTAATGAACCAACATTCAATTCATTCAGGCTCTCATTAAACTGTTTGTTGTTATCTTCTTGTTTCGAAATTCTGGTTACTAGCTCATTCCTTTTCCCTTCCAGCTTCTTTATTCGTTTGTATAGTTCTCTTCTCTCCTGCCCATGTGCTTTATTTGCTTACTCTAAAAGTCTTATTTCTTCTCTAAGTATTTAATTCTTTTTCATGTGTGCATATGTGCGCATGTGTCTGTAAGGATACAGATATACAGGGTACTACATAACTTTTGTTAAAGGGATTTAAAAACATCGAGAAATGGCACTGTACAAGTTATGATAAAGTACTGCCAAAACAATTGATAATCTATCATGCTCTAAAGATGTAGTGTGATGCCTCGCAAATCTCACACAGCCTGCATTATTGACAGGCATGATAAGAGCAAATGACTCATAAACTATCAGTGTAGAACTCTAGATACTGCAGTATATCTTGCATATGGCTCACAAGCTTGTCTAAAATATCAATTAAAGTCACATTCATAGATCATATTGGCCTCCACTATCTCTTTTAGGATTGCTCCAATGTATTGTGCAGAACTTAGGTCTGGTGAATTTCCAATCCATTCAGCGAGATAAAAAAAATCCGCAGCCCTCCATAGTATTTTCCGCTTCATTTGCGCCAAAACATGGAGAAAATACACTTTGTCAGGATCCAACATGCTTCCAGACTCTATCAAGAATGGGACCACCCTTTCCTCTAATTTTTTTTTTTTTTAAGTAAGTTCATGTCAAATTCTGTCCCTGTTCCTTGATTACCCACATGAGGTACTTGCCTTTTATTCATAAAAAAAAAAATTCTGATGCAACTTGGAGCCCAGCACCACTCACGGTATCGTTTGGCGTCTTCAATCTTTTCCACGCTCAAGGTCCAGATCCTGTCACTCTGAAAACTAGGACACAGCACAGTTTAGATGAAGAATTCTTCACTTGTTCAGAGCCTATTCCCATTATGATAAAATATAACTCATAAAAAAGGCAATTCTCGGTAGCTACAGCGAATTTCATGGGTTTCTGAATAATGTAAAAGGCCTTAATCCTTTCTTGCAAGTAAGACCAATGAATCAGCTGCCAATTCAGTCTTCCTTTGCCACTCATTGATCTCTTGCACAATTTTGCATTGCTTTTTTGTTGCTTCTTGCACAATTCAGCAATGCTATTATTGCATTCCTGTCAGAGTTTTTTCGATGCACTGGAATAAACAGTCATGTGGACGTTGTCATATTTCTTCTTCCAAGTGTCAGCACCAAGCATTCAGCTGGTCCTTTATCGGGCCTGGGCACCAAAAAACATTGAAAAGAAATCGTTGTAGATTAAGGACAATGCAGAAACAATGATAAGTAATAAGGAGGGTAGAATCACTGGCAAAGGTGTGAAGAAAAAAGGAGGGTGGGAATTGAAGAAGATCGTTGGCGAAGAAAAGGAATAGAGTAGGTGACAGAACAGAGCCCTGTGGAACACCATTGGTAACAGAGAATCAGCTAGACGTTACAACGTCAACATGCACAAATAGGAGATGGTCAATAAGAAAACTGGATATCAGAGAACAGAGAAGGGGTAAAGCCATAAGCAGGGAATTTTGCCAACAGAACCTTGTGCCAGACTCTGCCAGACTCATACATAACCCTTCTCTTAATCTTAATCTGGATTTTCTTTTCTTTGCCTTAAGGAATCATCCCTTTCTATTTTCTATCACTACTACTCCTATTCCTGCACTGATGACTTGGTGAGTTGCATCCCTCCCCTACTGCCAAGCTGCATAAAACTCGCCAAGCGGCCTCGTCTCACATGTATTGTGTGGAGATTTGAAGTTTGCAGACTTGTTGGTGTAGTGGCAGCTTCTTCCCATCCACCTGTAGGCTCTTGAACTCACTTTCTCCTCCTGTCTTTCCTAATATTTATTACCTATTTTACTTAAAAGAGCGGATCTATCGTCATCGCAGGGCCTAATCCTGCCATATCTCAAGGTCCAAAATATTTCGACTATTCCTTCAGCCTGTCCTTTTCCTATATGTATCATTCCCTTATTTCTGCCTTGTCCTTTTACTTCGTGCCCGGGCCTGATGAGAGCAATTTTCTTGCCTGTCCAGGTGTCATACTCATAAAAAAGGGAAAACGCAAAATATTCTACTATGGGAGTCTATTTTCATTATTATTATAACTATTATTATTATTATTATTATTATTATTATTATTATTATTATTATTATTATTATTATTATTATTATTATCATTAGTATTATTATTATTATTATTAGTA
>JAXCGZ010021562.1:12500-30000 GCA_037179515.1 Halocaridina rubra
TCTGACCGTTTTATATCTGTGGTTGTTGACGGTGCAACATCTAGCCCATGCTCTGTTACCAGTGATTTTCCATAGGGCTCTGTTCTTTCACCTGCACTGTTCCCTATCTTCATCAATGATCTTCTTCAGTCCCCTTCTTCCTCTTTCTTCTTCACTCCTTTGCCGACGATTCTACCTTTCATTTTTCCTCCTCTTTTTCTTCAAACCTTCATCTGCTAATCGTAATCAGTCTCGTATTACATTTTCTTCTACTCTCAACTCCGATTTGCAGAGGGTATCAGAGTGGGGCACCCAGAATTTAGTTCAATTTATTGCCTCCAAGACAAAGCTTCTGGCTATCTCTTTATCTTCTCCTCCTCCTGATAGCCCCATTATCTTCAGAACTAACGAAATCTACCTTCTTAATTCTATCAACATATTGGGAATCTATATAGCCTCTACCTTGTCTTGGATGAATCACATAATCCAAATTTCTAAATCTGCATCCAAAAAATAGGGGGTTCTGTTTCGTTTTCATCATAACATTAACTCTTAACAGTTACTTAAAATATATAAAGGTCTTATCCGTCCCTGCTTAGAGTACTGCTCGAACATCTGGGGTGCTTCTTCTTATACTCAGCTTCTTGATAAGGTTGAATCTAATGCAGTCATATTCCTACTTCTAAACTGGATTCTCTTTCTCTTTGCCGAAAAGTATCTTCCCTTTCTCTTTTCTATCGCTACTACTTCCATCGCTGTTCTAATGAGTTGGTGAGTTGCATCCCTTCCCCACTGCCGAGGCCGAGTAACACTCGCCAAGCGGCCTTGTCTCACAAGTACTGTACGGAGATTTGTAGCTCCCTTATGAGTTGGTGCAGTGACTGCTTCCTCCCATCTACCTCCAGACTCTGCAATTCTCTTCCCCGTTCTGTCTTCCTAGTTCTTATAACATATCTTTCTTCAAAAAGCGGATATATCGTCATGTCAGGGCCAAATTCTGCGATATTTGTAGGTCTTCAGTACTTTCACTATTCTTTCAGTCTGTCCTTTTCCTTTGGGTATTATTACCTCATCTCTGCCTTGTCCGTAACTTGTCTCTTTTCCTTTGTCTTAATGTTTTCTTCGTGCCCGGGCCTTTATTATTGAGGACATTTTTATTTTTGTTGCCTGTTCCGGTGTCACATTCATTAAATATATATATATATATATATATATATATATATATATATATATATATATATATATATATATATTATATATATATATATATATATATATATATATATATATATATATATATATATATATATATATATATATATATATATTATAAAGAAAAGACAGACAGATAGCTATGGACATAAAAAGACAGAAAGTGATAATGATAAATAAACAGAGAAGTAAGAAGACCGAAAACGATCCACAAAGGCAGAATAAGATAACAATATATACTGTGATAAGTAAGAAGACAGATAAACAGATAGACACGCAAGTAAACAGAAGTGTAAGTAGACAAAGTCATAAATAGAAGATATAATGGATACACAGACAAATAAGTATGTCCGGATGCATATATGTACATGTACATACTTATTAACAAACACATGTATACATACTTAATATGTACGTATGTGTGAGAGGTGTGCGTAGGTGTTATAATCTATTTGCATTTATGCGAGAGAATTTAATTTACATAGTCTCTCCATCTGTTAATCAACACACGAGTTTGTGTGTGTGTGTGTGTGTGTGTGTGTGTGTGTGTGTGTGTGTGTGTGTGTGTGTGTGTGTGTGTGTGTGTGGGTGGGTGGGTGCGTGGGTAGAGATGTGTGTGTGTGTGTGTGTGTGTGTGTGTGTGTGTGTGTGTGTGTGTGTGTGTGTGTGATTACCTAATTGTGTTTACGGGAAAGAGCCCAAAGTTCGTATCTTCCCGTCTCCTGATCGCTTCCATTTTATACTTAGTGATACTTATCATACCTGTCCTTAAAACTATGGATTGAGATAGCATTAACTACCTCCTCGCTTAGCCAATTCCAATTATCAACTACTCTTACACTGAAAAAGTATTTCCTTACATCCTGCAAACAAGTTTTCTTACCAAGCTTCAAACTATGACCTCTAGTTCTAGAGCCAGCCATATCAAAATATCGATCCCTATCCACTCTATCATAACCATGAAGGAATTTAAAGACTGTCACCATATCCCCCCTCACTCTTCTAGCTTCGAGTGATGGTAAGTCTAATTCCTCAGCCTCTCATCATAACTGAGATTGCGTATTTCTGGCACCAGTTTCGTGGCATGTCTTTGAACTTTTTCAAGCTTAGCTATGTGCTTTTTCAAGTGCGGATTCCAAAAGGGGGCTGCATATTCGAGTTTTGGCCTCACATAGGTTACATAAATATTTCTGAACATTTCCTTGTCCATGTGCCTGAAGGCTACCCTTACATTTGATAAGAATGCATATGCTGCCCTTACTATGCCATTTATATGTATTTCTGGAGACAAATCTGCCAGTATGTTTACTCCTAGATCTCTCTCATTTTCTGTCTCTTGAAGTTGTACTCCAGCCACCGAGTAGTCAAGCTTGGGCCTTCTTGCACTTGTACCCATTCTCATTACCTTACTTTTTGAAGTATTGAATATCATTAGCCACTTTTCTGACCACTCATGCAGATTATTTAGATCCTCCTGAAGTTCTCTACCATTGTTCTCGTTTTTTACTTTCTTCACAATCTTTGCATCATCTGCAAACATATTCATGAATGAATTTACAGACTCTGGTAGGTCATTTACATATACAAGGAACAGAAGTGGCCCTAAAACTGAACCCTGTGGAACTCCACTACTAACTCTTCTCCATTCAGACACTGAGTGTCTTACTCTAACCCTCTGTTCCCTTCCTTCTAAGTAAGTTTTTATCCATTCCAAAACATTTCCACCTATTCTAGCCATTGATTGAAGCTTCCTAATAAGTCTCCCATGTGGAACAGTGTCAAACGCTTTCTGGAAGTCTAGGAATATGCAATCTGCCCAGCCCTCTCTTTCCTGTAAGATTTGGCTTACCTCATCATAAAATTCTAATAAGTTTGTTACTGTTGATCTACCTTCTCTGAAGCCATGTTGCCTCACTGACAAAAAGTTGAAGGATTCCAAGTGAAGAGAGATATGTTTCCTTAGTAGTTTCTCCATAACTTTGCAAACTATACTGGTCAAGGAAACTGGTCTATAGTTCAGAGCTGTATCCCTCCTTCCCTTTTTGAAGATAGGTATCACATTTGCTTGTTTCCAGCATCTTGGAATCTCCCCCGACTCCAGTGACTCCTTAAATATGATACTTAGTGCCACTGATATTGTGTTTGCGCATTTTTTAAGCACATGAGGGGATATGTCATCAGGACCTGTAGCTTTATGAACATCTAAATCCATCAGCGCTTTGCATACCTCTCTGGCTGTAAGGTTGACGTTCTCTAATACCGGCCCTTGAGCTTCTATCACTGCAATCTGAGGGGGTGGGGTATTTTCTACTGTAAATACTGACTGAAACTTCTTGTTCAATTCTTTGCAGATCTCTTCATCCGTCTCAGTAATGCTTCCATCCGCTCTCTTTAGCCTTAAAACCTGTTCTTTTACCTTCAGTTTCCTCTGATAAAGCTGTGGAAAAGCTTGGGATTTTCTTTAGCCTTCCTGGTGATGTCCCTCTCATAGTCTCTCTCTGCCTCTCTCCTTTTACTTAGGTAGTCATTTCTTGCTCTTTTGTAGGTTTGCCAGGCATTTATGTTTTTTCTCCTCCTATACCTTTTCCACCATTTGTCTCTCCACTCCTTAGCTCTTTTACACCCATTATCGAACCATTTCTCTCTGGCATGAATTACACCTACTTTGGTGACAGGTATGCAGCAATCTACTATCTTCCCATATTTCTCACAAAAGATGTCATACATTTCTTGTACAGATTTGTTGTAAAATAAGGTTCTCCAGTCAATAACTGCAAAAAGCTCATTCATTTTGATGTAATCTCCTTTCGGATAGTTCCTCCTCATGTCCTCAGTGCCTCTACTCTCAGGAAGAATATCTTCAATGATATACTCCATCAACAACACACAGTGGTCACTCTTTCCAATTGGTGGTTCATACTCAATTTTTTCAATATCCAACACATTATCTGTGAACACTAGATCAAGTAGTGATGGCTCATTCCCACCCCTGGCCCTTGTTGGTTCCATTACATGTTGGTGTAGGAAATTCCCTTGTACGCAATCTAGGAATCTTGCCCCGAATGAGTCCTCACCACTGTGTGGGTCAAGATTTATCTAATCTCTCTCTTTATGATTAAAGTCTCCCATAATCAAAATCCTACATTTTTTCCCCGTGCCATGTTAACAACTGAGTTTATTACTTCAATAGTACCTATATGACTTTCCTCATAAACTTCAAGCCTATTTTGGTTCCTTGGTGGGTTGTATACAACAGTTATTATAATGCTCTCTGACCCAGTATTTATGCGAGCAACAAGAAATTCCTTGAACTCACTTTCTATAGCCAAGTTTATTTCTTCAACTTGAATCCTTTCACTTATGAGCAGTGCTATCCCTCCACCAGTCCTCTCAGATCTTTCAACCCTTAGTATTCTGAAGCCCTTGGGAAAAACTGTGACACAGTTTATGTTCTCACTCAACTTAGTCTCTGTAATTGCTACTATATCTGCCTTACTGTTGTGAATCCTATCTTTTAATTCTACTGCCTTACCAGCTAATCCATCAGCATTTGTGTATAACAATCTTAATGAGGCCCCATCCCCTGATCTTCTGTCATTATCTTCTTTATCTCCCCTTTGTCTGGAAGAACTCTGAAACGAAAATTTTTCTTCTGTTCTTCATTTCTTTCATCATTTAACCTTCTTGTCCTTTTGCTTTGGGTATTATTACCTCATCTCTGCCTTGTCCGTAACTTTTCTCTTTTCCTTCGTCTTAATGTGTGTGTGTGTGTGTGTGTGTGTATTTCCAATTATTTTATTTTAGTTTTTCTAACATTTAGTCATATGGCTCTCATGTAATAGAAAATAATAATGAAATTTAATGACATAGAAAGCTGGTAATAAAACAGATAAATAATCTTTATAGACAGGCAATTAGGGACTCATGAAGAAGGTAATTAAACCATAATTATGATAGTTAAGGGATTGTTACAGCCGTAAATCCACTGTCAAAATCATCAAATCAAGATAAAAGAAATGACAAGTTCAGAAACGCAAATGATTTTTTTTTTTTTGACTCGTACTTCTATTGCCATTTTTTTTTTTAGCTGTTCCTATCTGCTTTTACCCAATAACCATTTTCCGGATTTTTATCCACTGGTAAATGAAAAATTCCCATTTTCCTGATTTTTTTCTGCTTTTACCATACGTCATACTTTTTTAAATTTATTAACCAGTAAATTGGAATTTTTCTGTTTTATTGGTGTGCTGCTATTCTAGCAATGCTATCAATATTTTCTTTATTATTATTCTTGAATATTTTTTACTCATTTATAATATATAGATATTTTTTCCTTGTACTGAATATGCGCCATTGACTGATAAGCTACTTTTCTGCTATGTGCTACTATTACTAAAATTTCAGATAATCATTACGTTTTTCAAACATTGTATATGATACATTACATGCTTCTTATATTGCACTTTGCTGCTTCATCGACATGTGTTTCTCTTAATGTTGCTTATATCTGCTACTAAGAATGATACTTTTTTTCGAACACTTTTTTATTAGCATCATATATATTTTTATGCTTTTACTCATATGCTGCTTTTCGGTAGTCACTGCTAATATCATCTTTATAATTCCTGACTACTTTCCAATAACTGCATATGATACAAAGTTATTCTAATTTTATCATTCTTTGTTTTCTAACGCGCTGCTCTTCTAATGAAGCAGCTAACATTATCTTCACCTCTATGACACATAAACTTCTTTTTTATATTTTATTTGTTTCCTTTAATAACGTGCTGCTTTTAAGATGAGACTGCAAGTCTTCCCTTAACTTCTGCTAATCCTAACTCTTTCTAGATAATGCATAAGGCAAATAGCATTGTTTTCCCTCTTATTTCATATTGCTGCTATAACTGACATGCTGCTTTTCTGGTAATGCCAGTAATATTGTCTACTTCTCATCCTAGCCCTTCCTTTTCATCCATTGTTTGAGATGAGTAACAGCGTTTTTCTACTAGTTCATATTGCTGTTTTTACTGTGTTGCTGCTTTTTCTGATAAAGCCAGTACTCTTGCAACTACTTTTAGTCAACATATTTCTTTTATGACCTCTGTGTAAGAGAAGTCACACTGTTTTATACTCTTAATTTGCTGCTTTTACTGACATGCTGCTTTTTCTGCTAACGCTAGTAAGAACGTAACTGTTAATCCTAACATTTCTTTCATAGCCTCTGTATAAGAAAAGTAATATTGTTTCCATATTTAAATTTGTAGCTTTTACAGACGAGCTGTTTTTCTGGCGCCAATAATCTAATTTTTGCCTTTAAACATATGCTGCTTTTCTGCTTTTACATGTATAAGCGTCTCACCTTTTATTTCTGCCACGTCTTTTTCATCTTTTAGATCATATTCTTCTAGGTTTTCTGTAATTTGCTGCTTTTACAGATATGCAACTTCTTTTCTACATTTTACAGATAAACAAATTTTATTCTAGAGCTACTATACCTAAAAGCTTTTTCTCAAATGATATAAATAATAACATTTTTATTCCACTAAATTTACTAAAATACTGATTTTCAAAACCTGCAGAAAATACCTATATTCTCTCTAATGCCTTTAAAGCTTATTATCAACCACTTACACACGTGAGCGCGCACGCGCGCACACACACACGCATACACACACACACACACACACACACACACACACACACACACACACACACACACACACACACACACACACAGACACACACACACTCTGTAAATTCATTCATGAATATGTTAAAAAGAACGTGTTAAAAAGAATAATTATAGGCCGGTAAGTTTAACGTCAACAGTGGGTAAGATTCTAGAATCCATAATTGCAAATAAAATAAGGGCACATCTAGAATTACACAGACTGATAAAACTTTCACAACACGGGTTTCTTAAGGGTTTTTCGTGCCTTACAAACTTACTGTCTTTTTATTCAGAAGTTTACGAGGCAGTAGATTGTGGCAAAGAATATGATACAATATATCTAGATTTTAGCAAAGCTTTTGATAGAGTTCCTCACAAAAGATTAGTTAAAAAGCTGGAAGCTCATGGTATAGGAGGAGCTGTGCTCAGATGGATCAAACAATGGTTAAAAGACAGAAAACAGAGGGTTTGCATAAATGGAGAGAAATCAGAGTGGGGCTCGGTTACAAGCGGGGTACCACAAGGCTCGGTACTGGGTCCTCTATTATTCATCGTATATCTAAATGATCTGGATTCGGATATCAGTAGTAACCTAAGTAAATTCGCAGACGACACTAAAATAGGTAGAACTATAAATGGAAAAGAAGACATTCATGCTTTACAGGAAGATCTAAATAGATTATCTGAATGGTTGGACAAATGGCAAATGGAATTTAATGTTGAAAAATGCAAAGTAGTTAAAATGGGTACTATAAAAGACAATACTAGTTATAAGCTAAATAACCATGAAATCATGAGTTCTCAGTGTGAAAGGGATTTGGGAGTTCTTGTGAGTAGTAGTCTTAAGCCAAGAGAGCAATGCACAGCAGTCAGAAATAAAGCAAACAGAATTTTAGGATTTATCTCAAGAAGCGTTAGCAATAGGACGGAAAAAGTTATTTTGCAGCTCTATTTTGCATTAGTTAGGCCCCATTTAGATTATGTTGTGCAATTCTGGTCACCCTATTATAGAATGGAAATTGAATCCTTGGAGAGAGTGCAACGAAGAATGACCAAGATGATACACAATATCAGAAATCTACCATATGAGGACAGATTAAAAAAACTTAATCTACATTCTCTAGAGAGGCGAAGAGTTAGGGGGGATATGATTGAAGTGTATAAATGGTTTAAAGGGATTAACAAGGGAGATATTAATAAAGTTTTAAAAATTCATGATCAAACCAGAACTCGTAATAATGGATTTAAGCTTGATAAATTTAGGTTCAGAAGGGAAATTGGTAAAAATTGGTTTGGTAATAGAGTAGCTGATGCATGGAACAAGCTTCCTAGTAGGATAGTAAATGCCAATACCTTAGACACCTCCAAATGTAGATTAGATAGACATATGACAGAGGTAGGGTGGGTATGAATAGGTTAGTGCTTATTAGAAAAATCATAAAAAGAAAAACAGAATAAATAAGTAGAGTAGAATAGAATAGGTTAGACATGCTGAAAATACAATTCAAAAATGGAGCTGCCTCGTGTGTGCCAGTAGGCATGTTGCAGTGTCCTCTATTCTTATGTTCTTATGTTCTTATATGTTTGCAGATGATGCAAAGATTGTGAAGAAAGTAAAAAACGAGAACAATGGTAGAGAAGTCAAAGTCAAAGTCAAAAACTTTATTCCATCAAAAATGGCTATTACATGATAATTAATCTAATTACAAATTACAATGTAAAATGTCAAAATAAAACAAATGAAATTTGCAAAGCACAAAATCAAAATATTTACACATTAAAATAAGCATACGTACACTTCGTCTACCCAATGGGAGGATAATAATGAGACTAAAATCACTTATTAAGTAGGTGATTTAAAAGATGAGATTTAAGTGAGGGTAATATTTGGCAGCTTCTTAAGTTTGCGGGTAAAGAGTTCCAAAGTCTCGGGCCCACTACATTTAAGGCTCTTGCCCCAATATCAGTGGAAGTTCTGGGCACGTAAAAAGAATTCTGATATCTAGTGTTGACGTTATTGATACGCACTTGATTAACTGTTGGCAATGAGAAGAGCCATTCCGGTAATATTCCATGATTTATTTTAAAAACTAAAAGACAGATATTATATATGAACTTCATGTCCATCCTTAGCCAACCCAATCTCTCAAAGAGGGGAGTCACGTGATCATATTTATGCACCCCCCCCTATGGCAACTCTTGCAGCAAAATTCTGGAGCCTTTTCACTCGTAACATCTGGGTCTTAGTCGTGGAACCCCAAACACTCAGACAGTAGTTGAGAATACTTAAAATCAATGTTTGTACTACAATTACCCTACAATCAGGCTCGAATCTTTCATAGACTCTGTTCAAGTAAATAAGGGTCCCGTTCACTTTTTTATGTAGTTCATCGATATGAAAATTAAATGTCATGGTACTGTCCATAATAGCTCCTAGATTTTTAACCTTATTAGATGGGAAGAGTGAAACATTGTTGAAATTTATACTGATGTTCTCAGGAATGCGGGACAGGTATTGATTTGATCCAAAAATAACGAATTTAGTTTTATTTTCGTTCAGTAAAAGACCATTACTGTTAAAATAACTTTTGGCACAGTTTAATATATCTTCAGCCCTTTTTAAGATTTCAGGAATTCTATCAATGTCACCAGTAAGCATAATCTGGGTGTCATCAGCATACATAACAAGTAGGCAATCTCTTATAAATTGAGGTAAATCATTAACATATATTAGGAAAAGCAGAGGACCTAAAATTGAACCCTGAGGAACGCCAAAACTGATATCTAAAGAAGAAGAGAGAGTCGAGCCCATTCGAACTGATTGAATTCGATCTTTCAGATAATTTTCGAACCAAAATGAGTCAACATGAACTTTGGAAAGTTTTCTCATTAGAATTTGATGGTGTACACTGTCAAATGCTTTAGACAAATCTAACAATAATAAAAGTGATATTTTCTTATTTTCAATATTACTATAAATTTTATCAGTAATTTTAAGTAGGGCCGTCTCGGTCGAAAGTTTAGGCCGAAAACCGTGTTGTTCTTCACATAATAGACAATTTGATTCAAGGAAATTTATTAACTGGGTGGCAACTACCTTCTCAAGTATTTTAGACAGAATGCTGAGAAGAGAGATTGGCCTATAATTTTCAACATTATTAGTATCTCCACTCTTAAAAACGGGGATGATATAGGGATGCTTCCAGAGGTTAGGATAAATGCCTGTAACAATGGATGTATTAACAATGACTAAAATGAAAAATACTGTAACTGGCAATGAGTCAATTAGGAAGCGAAGTTGTATCCCATCGGAACCACAAGAGTTTGTTGGTTTGAGGTTCTTTATGATAAGAATAAGTGTGACTAAATCGATTGGGTGCGGTCTAAAATTATTGATAATATTTCTTTCAGCTGGAGGCTGGCAGTTATGTGGTTGATTAATAATCAAGTCATTATTATCTTGGGACTTTTCATATGTGGACTTACCTATTTCAGCAAAATACTTATTAAAATCATTCACTCGCTTTTCCACATTATCACTGAGAAGGTCAGAATTTTCTAAGATTTCCTTATTTGCAGGAATTATTCTTTTTATAACATTCCAAGTTCCTTTGATATTTCCTCTATACTTGGAAAATTCTTCCCTGAAATTATTTTTCTTCTTTTCGGACAACATTGTTTTAGTAAGGTTTCTTTCTCTTCTATAGGCTCTTTCCATCTCGGAGTTTTGTCTATCAGATTTAAATTGCCTTAGGAGGTCATCTCTCCTTTTCATTTGCTCTTTTAACTGAGAGTCAATCCACGGGGCAGGAGGGCGTGTCATGACTTTGGTTGTAAGAGGGGCACATTAATTTAAACATCTCGTAAAAACATCAGTAAAAGTAGAAACTTGATAATTTACACAATCTGTAGTTAGTATTGAATTTAAAATGTTGTATTCATTAAGAAGAGTGTCGCAGAAACAATTTTGAGAATAATTCTCAAGAGATCGGAAAGTTTTAACAATTGGCGGTCTCTTTTCCTTCCTGACATTAACTGTAGCTATTAGAAGCTCGTGGTCTCCTACAGGACAAGGTAAGACATCGTGGTGAACTATAAAACTAGGTGTATTGGTAATTATAAGATCAATTAGGCTGGAGGAATTAGCGGTGATACGGGTTGCTTTATTCACAAGCTGATTTAAGTGGAGGGATTGAATTAATTTCCCCATTTTATTATTAGGAAGAAGGAGATTATCATTGAAGTCGCCTATAATAATGAGAGGTTTGCTCCTCAAACAGACCGACCGAAATACCTCGGAGATGTAATCAAAGGTGTCGTTGAGTGCATGAGGGTGTCTATATACACATCCCAGGATGAATGAAGGGAATTTCCTACTCTGAACAGTCAACCAAATGTCTTCGAGATGAGGAGGTCGCTCGACTTCAGGGGTCTTTAATAGGGAGACCGTTAGATGATTTCTTACATACACCCCCACACCCCCACCCCTACCGCCATCAAATCGATAAAAAGAATACTCAGGTATAGCAACAAAACCAGACTGCATATTAGATAGGAGCCAAGTTTCACAAACACACATTATATCCACGTTATTTTCTCTGATCATTAGTGCAATATTGTCGAAATTACCCAAAAGTGATTGTGCATTGATGTGTTGTATATTTATGAAATGTTTCAATAAGCCTGTATTACAATGTGATTGCTATATATTTAAGGGACATAATCTTGTTTTATGGCCATGTTCACGGCAGTGACCACATTTAAGTCTATAGTTAAACCAACAGTGGGAAAGATCATGGTTTATTTCCCCACAGTTTAAATAGGGCTGTCGACGACTGTAGAGCTGCTGCAATTTCTCCCTCGCCCGGGGACGCTGGGGGTAGCGCCGTGGTTGGTCGAGATCGTAAAGACTGTGATTCATCCTCGAGTCTCGTCTCCATCCTCGAATACCAGGTGGGATTTGACGATTCTGATGACGAAAATCCCGGGTATGACGTCCATCCGAATGCTGTTGAGGATCCCTTCTAGAATGCTGATCGTTGCTACTTTCTTGAGAGACGTTTCTGATTTCATTATTATTTCTTATTGAGGGGAGCTGGCGATGCCGGTCGTAGTTTCTGTTCCTGTATGTGTTATTTTGACTGTCGTTATTGGCCGTGACCGGTCGTTGTTGCCGCTGCAATACAGAAGCATATGTAGTAGGTATGGTTTGGTATATGATTTCTTCCCAGTTGTTGCTTAGTTTGAAGAATGGGCATTGCTTAGCAATTATGTTCAATAACCTGATGACGCCAAATCTGTTGAGAGCATCCCCCTTATCATTTACATTATAACACATCCAATCAACGTCGCCGGTACCAAGCCTGAACTGCAGATTAGTCTTGATAACTGAAACCCCATTGGTCTCACTCCAAGTTGCTAGTTGATTATTGAAATAGGAGGATCTAAATAATCTGCATGAGTGGTCAGAAAAGTGGCTAATGAAATTCAATACTTCAAAATGTAAGGTAATGAGAATGGGTACAAGTTCAAGAAGGCCCAAGCTTGACTACTCGGTGGCTGGAGTACAACTTCAAGAGACAGAAAATGAGAGAGATCTAGGAGTAAACATACTGGCAGATTTGTCTCCAGAAATACATATAAATGGCATAGTAAGGGCAGCATATGCATTCTTATCAAATGTAAGGGTAGCCTTCAGGCACATGGACAAGGAAATGTTCAGAAATTTTTATGTAACCTATGTGAGGCCAAAACTCGAATATGCAGCCCCCTTTTGGAATCCGCACTTGAAAAAGCACATAACTAAGCTTGAAAAAGTTTAAAGACATTTCACGAAACTGGTGCCAGAAATACGCAATCTCAGTTATGATGAGAGGCTGAGGGAATTAGACTTACCATCACTCGAAGCTAGAAGAGTGAGGGGGGATATGGTGACAGTCTTTAAATTCCTTCATGGTTATGATAGAGTGGATAGGGATCGATATTTTGATATGGCTGGCTCTAGAACTAGAGGTCATAGTTTGAAGCTTCGTAAGAAAACTTCTTTGCAGGATGTAAGGAAATACTTTTTCAGTGTAAGAGTAGTTGATAATTGGAATTGGCTAAGCGAGGAGGTAGTTAATGCTATCTCAATCCATAGTTTTAAGGACAGGTATGATAAGTATCACTAAGTATAAAATGGAAGCGATCAGGAGACGGGAAGATACGAGCTTTGGGCTCTTTCCCGTAAACACAATTAGGTAATCACAATAAAGTAATCACACACACACACACACATATATATATACAGATATATATATATATATATATATATATATATATATATATATATATATATATATATATATATATATATATATATATATATATATATATATATATATATGAAATGTTTACGGAAATAAACTGACAGAAAGATTAATAAACAGGTAAATAAACAAATAATTTATTCATATGAAATAAAAGAAAATATGTAAAATGACGGACAAATACATAGATAAAAATAGTTATAATAGGAGTAGATAAAAAATTACATTAATAAATAAAATATAATAAAGCAAAATTACATAAATATATAAATAAATGAGTTAATAAGTTACATAGAACATGTTACATAGAACAAATATTAACAGGGGGAGTAGCCACAAGAAGGGTGGGGCTGGAGAAAGTTTAAAAGTATATTATACAAATAGCCGTAGTTTAGGTAACAAGATAGAAGAACTGAGAGCCATAGTATGTAGTGAGAGACCGGATATAATATGCATTAGTGAAAGTTGGATTAATTTAGAAAGCAAACACCTTAAAGCTGAGTACATAATTACAGGATATAAACTTTATAATGCTGATCGTAGTGCAGATAAAAGAGGGGGAGGGGTACTTATGTATATTAAAGATAGCCTCAGAAGCTGCATTAAGTCTGGAATTAAGACAAATCTAAATTCAGAAACCTTATGGGTTGAAATTAAAAATAATATAGAAAGTCTAGTTGTAGGAGTAGTCTACAGACCACCTGATCTAGATAATATAGAGTCGCAAGTTATATACGATGAAATTTCTAAAGTGAGCAGGTCAAATAGAGTTTGCATTGTAGGCGATTTTAATTTTAGACATATTAACTGGGAAACCATAACAGGTGATAGTAGCTCTAAGGAGTTTTTGGAAGTAGTAGAAGACAATTTCCTTTCTCAGCATGTACATGAAGCAACACGGGGGGTGAATACACTAGATTTAGTTCTTAGTAATAGAGAGAATATGGTTACAAATTTAGAAGTTGGTGAAAAATTGGGCAACAGTGACCATGATTCCATTAGATTTAACATAATTTTCAAGGAAACTATAAAGGAAAATAAGAATATTGTTCCAAACTTTAGAGCAGGAGATTTTGAGGGCTTAAAAACTAAATTATCTAATGAGGTATGGGAAGGGATTTCTGGGGTACAGATGTGGGTAGTTAATCCAGCAGGTCAGGTCGCAGGTAGCGGATTACCCCGAAATTTGAGTACCACATGCCAAGGATTATCACAAGATAAGATCAATACATTAAATTCTCTCACAGGAAAGAACAGCAGCCCGTCAGTTAATATAAATTTGGATGAGGAATATAACAATTTTGTCATGACTCTTAAGAATAGTCAGAGAGACTATATTCCCATGAAACATTACAGATAAAAAAAAAATGACCCTAAATGGATGAACAATAGAATAAAGAATCTTATAGGTATTAAAAGAGGAAAATACAGGAAACTAAAAAGAGGTGAAGAGCATGTGAGGCAGCAATATATACAGTTAAACAGGGAAGTTAAAAAGATAGTTAGAGAGTCGAAAAGAAAATACGAAGTTAGAATAGCAGGAGAAGCTAAAGAAAATCCTAAAGGGTTTTATCAACATTATCAAACAAAATTTAAGGAAAAACTCGGACCAATTGAAGTAGCCAATGGCCATATCACAGATGACGATAAAGTGATGTGTACATGTTTAAATGATTATTTCTTATCTGTATTTACCAATGAAAACTTGGAAAATATTCCGGAAGTAGAATCCATTTACAGAGACAGTCCCGATAAAATACTTAATTCAATAAATATTACGAGAGAGGAGGTAATAAAAGAAATAGATAAATTAAAGGCTCATAAATCTCCGGGACCTGATGGAATATATGCTAGAATATTAAAGGAATGCAAGGAAGAGCTTAGTTGTCCACTAACTGCATTATTTAATAATTCAATAAAATTAGGATCGGTACCCATGGAGTGGAAATTGGCAGATGTGGTACCAATATTTAAAAAAGGAGAACGAGTCAAAAAGAATAGATATAGGCCGGTAAGTTTAACGTCAACAGTGGGTAAGATTCTAGAATCCATAATTGCAAATAAAATAAGGGCACATCTAGAATTACACAGACTGATAAAACTTTCACAACACGGGTTTCTTAAGGGTTTTTCGTGCCTTACAAACTTACTGTCTTTTTATTCAGAAGTTTACGAGGCAGTAGATTGTGGCAAAGAATATGATACAATATATCCAGATTTTAGCAAAGCTTTTGATAGAGTTCCCCACAAAAGATTAGTTAAAAAGCTGGAAGCTCATGGTATAGGAGGAGCTGTTCTCAGATGGATCAAACAATGGTTAAAAGACAGAAAACAGAGGGTTTGCATAAATGGAGAGAAATCAGAGTGGGGCTCGGTTACTAGCGGGGTACCACAAGGCTCGGTACTGGGTCCCCTATTATTCATCGTATATCTAAATGATCTGGATTCGGATATCAGTAGTAACCTAAGTAAATTCGCAGACGACACTAAAATAGGTAGAACTATAAATGGAAAAGAAGACATTCATGCTTTACAGGAAGATCTAAATAGATTATCTGAATGGTCGGACAAATGGCAAATGGAATTTAATGTTGAAAAATGTAAAGTAGTTAAAATGGGTACTATAAAAGACAATACTAGTTATAAGCTAAATAACCATGAAATCATGAGTTCTCAGTGTGAAAGGGATTTGGGAGTTCTTGTGAGTAGTAGTGTTAAGCCAAGAGAGCAATGCACAGCAGTCAGAAATAAAGCAAACAGAATTTTAGGATTTATCTCAAGAAGCGTTAGCAATAGGACGGAAAAAGTTATTTTGCAGCTCTATCTTGCATTAGTTAGGCCCCATTTAGATTATGCTGTGCAATTCTGGTCACCCTATTATAGAATGGAAATTGAATCCTTGGAGAGGGTGCAGCGAAGAATGACCAAGATGATACACAACATCAGAAATCTACCATATGAGGACAGATTAAAAAACTTAATCTACATTCTCTAGAGAGGCGAAGAGTTAGGGGGGATATGATTGAAGTGTATAAATGGTTTAAAGGGATTAACAAGGGAGATATTAATAAAGTTTTAAAAATTCATGATCAAACCAGAACTCGTAATAATGGATTTAAGCTTGATAAATTTAGGTTCAGAAGGGAAATTGGTAAAAATTGGTTTGGTAATAGAGTAGCTGATGCATGGAACAAGCTTCCTAGTAGGATAGTAAATGCCAATACCTTAGACACCTTCGAATGTAGATTAGATAGACATATGACAGAGGTAGGGTGGGTATGAATAGGTTAGTGCTTGTTAGAAAAAACATAAAAAGAAAAATAGAATAAATAAGTAGAGTAGAATAGAATAGGTTAGACATGCTGAAAATACAATTCAAAAATGGAGCTGCCTCGTGTGTGCCAGTAGGCATGTTGCAGTGTCCTCTATTCATATGTTCTTATGTTCTTATGTAAATGCGTAAATAAATATACAATTTATTAAAGTCAATAAAACGATAATAAGTAAGTAGATAATCATAATTATATGAATAAAGATATCACAAAACAGCAGAGAGAGAGAGAGAGAGAGAGAGAGAGAGATAAATAAATAATAATATGAATATATAAAATGCATAATAAAATATCAATATATTAGTAAATAACAAAACCATTGGTAATAAAAATAAACCTTTATATCCATTTCAATACAATGGGTATTCGTCAGCCAGGGCCAGCCCCAACCCCCCACTGTGGTGTCCAACCACAGCAGTTCCTGCCAGGAAACAGCTTAAACTCTCGGTCTTGGACGGGAACCGATCTTTCGACCTCGTGAATGCGAAGCCAGCGCGTTACCACTGATTACAAATGTTGTGCCAGAACAGAAGACCAAAGTAAAAAAAAAAAAAGTGAAAACATTCGAGATTTCTGAAGGAACAGCATTCGTGCTTTTCCTGGCTCCTGTCAACTCAATAAGTAATGGGAGTACAATGAACTTGGAATGTTTTTGATGGATTCAAGCGCATATTGAGCTCAGGCAAAGTGAAGAGGCACGAATCGCTTTGTCCTGCAGCTTTGCGACTTAAAAATAAATTATGGCTCTTAAAGCATAGAGGAAGAAAGAAGCTTAATATAATGGAAATAGAATAACATCATATAAATTCTTAAATACACACACATTATAGCTGTCTATGTGGGCGTATATATATACACACACATACACAAACACACACACACATACACGCATACACGCACACACACAAATTATATATATATATATATATATATATATATATATATATATATATATATATATATATATATATAATATATATATATATATAAAAAATATG
>JAXCGZ010021562.1:37500-40154 GCA_037179515.1 Halocaridina rubra
TCAGATGAAGGTTGTGAAGAAAAGGCAGAGGAAAAGTGAAGGGTAGAATCATCGGCAAAGGCATGAAGAAGAGAGGAAGATGGGGATTGTAGAAGATCATTGATGAAGAGAAGGAAGAGAGTACGTGAAAGAACAGAGCCCTGTGGAACACCACTGGAAAAAGAGAAAGGGCTAGATGTCGTGCCATCAACAACTACAGATATAGAACGGTCAGTAAGAAAACTGGAAATCAGAGAACAGAAAGAAGGGGTAAAGCCATAGGCAGGGAGTTTGGCCAACAGAGCCTTGTGCCAGACTCTGTCAAAAGCCTTAGAGATATCAAGGGCGACGACAAAGGATTCCCCATAGTTCCTCAGAGAAGATGACCATACATGGGTAAGATAGGACAGGAGATCACCAGTGGATCTTGCCTTGCGGAAGCCGTACTGGTGATCGGAGATAAGTGAGTTAGATTGAAGGCGTTTCAACAAGTGAGCATTGAGCAAAGTTTCGAAAACTTTAGCAATAGAGGAGGTTAGGGCAATAGGTCGGTAGTTAGAAGGAATAGAGCGGTCACCCTTCTCAGGAACAGGTTGAACTAGAGCATACTTCCAAGATGAAAGATAGATACTGGTTGACAGAATGAGGCGAAAAAGACGGCAAAGCACGGGAGCCAGTTCATCTGCAAACTCCTTAAGGAACCTTGCAGGGATACCATCGGGACCAGATGCCTTGTTTGTCTTTAGTGAGCGAAGAACCTTATGAACTTTGCGTGAAGAAAGGATAAGGGAGGGCATAGGGTTAGAGAGGGGAAAAGACTGAGGAACAGGTGCGCTGGAATCTTTGATAGAAGAGTTGGCAGAAAATTGAGAGCCAAAGAGAGTGGCTTTGTCAGTGGGAGAGCAAGCTATAGAACCATCAGAATGAATGAGAGGGGGAAAGCTTGAGTTACAGAAGTTTTTGGAGAGGTTTTTGGCTAAGGACCAGAAGCATTTGTCAGTGGGAGAGGAGTTAAGGTCATTAACTTTCCTTCTTATAAAGGAAGCCTTAGACCTTCGAATATGAGCTGTAAAGCGATTCCTAGCTATAATAAAAGCAGAGCGAGTTAAATCGGAAGGAGAGGCTTGGTAAAATCGGTGAGCCTGATTCCTAGCCTGGATAGCAATGGAACAGGCATGGTCAAACCAAGGTTTAGGGGGAGAGAAAGTTTTTGTAGAAGAGGAGATGTACGCCTCCATTCCCGTGGTCATGATCTCGGCAACTTTTACAGCTACCCGATCAGGGTTACGGGACCGAAAGCAGTAGTCATCCCATGGGAAGTCAAAGAGAAAGTTACGCAAATTTTCATATTGGGTTCGCTCGAAGTGCCAAAGGAGGCGTTGTGTAGGAGGGATTGGTGGTGGTGGAGCGAAAATGGAAGAGACAGAGATCATGGAGTGGTCAGATTTACCAAGAGGGGAAAGCACAGAATAAGAGTGGTTTGAAGGGTTAGAAGTAAAAAATAGGTCAAGAGTGTTTGCAGCATGTTCATGACGATCAGGAACGCGAGTAGGATGTTTGATAATTTGCTCCAGATCGTGAGTAATAGTGAAAGCAAGAGCCTCGCTTCCTCCCACATCAGTGTGAGAAGAATGAAGCCACTCATTGTGGTGTACATTGAAGTCTCCAATGTAGAGAACTTCAGCATGTGGGTGAGAAGATAGCAAGGACTCATGGCACGAGGAGAGATATTCAAAGAAAGACACAAACTCGGTGGAGTTTGGAGAACAGTAGCAGAAGCAAAGGATGATAGTGGTAGTGGAGAGATAGACTTTTAGGCAGAGAACATCAAAGTCAGGAGATTCAAGGTCCATGAGCCTCACAGTAGGAGTGTTAATGTTGCAGTAAGCACAGACCCCACCTTTGGAACGAAAACGAGTATACAGATTATAGTGGGAGATTTGGAAAGGGTCAGTGGAAGCATGTAAAGACAACTGGGTTTCAGATTGGAGGAGGAGGTTAGGGAGGAAAGTGCCCAAGTGCTGTTCCACTTGTGAAATCATGAATCGCCTTTTTACCCCGACCGGGACTCGAACCTATGACTTATAATTACTAAGTCAAGGCGCTACCAACTACACACAACAGAAGGTTAAAAGGAATCCAACCATATAGCTTATATCTGCTATACTTAGGAATGAATGCATTCTATCTGAATGCCACTATGTTCATATTACAGACTCCCCAACCTCACTCGTGGCTTCATTTTAGCATTTAATTCAATTCCAAAACTCATTCGGGTCTTATAAAAACCAAGCAAGTACATATGTGAAAACATGAATCATTTTTTACCCCGACCGGGACTCGAACCTAGGACTTATAATTACTAAGTCAAGGCGCTACCAACTACACACCACAGAAGGTTAAAAGGAATCCAATTTTATAGCTTATATCTGCTATACTTAGGAATGAATGCATTCTATTTGAATGCCACTATGTTCATATTACAGATTCCCCAACCTCACTCGTGGCTTAATTTTAGCATTTAATTCAATTCCCAATCTCATTCGGGTCTTACAATAACCAAGCAAGCACATTACATATGTGAAAACATGAATCATTTTTTAACCCCGACCGAGACTCGAACCTAGGACTTATAATTACTAAGTCAAGGCGCTACCAACTATACACTACAGAAG
>JAXCGZ010021563.1:0-40114 GCA_037179515.1 Halocaridina rubra
AGTCAGTTTATCAGTTAGGAAGAATATATAACAGAAACAGGTGGGTGCCACCTCAAACACAAATTCGAATTTTCCTTCAGGTTTGACTTTTGTTTTTCTTTTTCTTTTTATACTTAAATTACCATGGTCAAGTTTTTAAGTTAAGATGTGTGTTACCGGAAAGGAGACAAACTGAGTCACTAAATAGCACTTATATGGAGATATAAAAATTCTGTGTGAAGCTAAATTAGAAGTTTTTCTCTTTTCTTTTGTTTTCCTCTTTCTCGTCTTCTTTCTATATTCTGTGAGAGGGAGAACATAAAAATGAAGCCATCTCTGTCCCAAACCTCTCCCACCCATGGGTCGGGAGAAGGGGTAGTCATCAGGGGACTTAAACAGAGAATCAAGAAGTTAGAGGAAATGGTTATAAGCCTTGATGATAAAATTCGGAATATGGATGGAGAAATGAAAGAGAATGAAACACTCAGAGAACAAATAAGATCTTTGGAGGAAGCAAATAAAGCACAAGGGCAGGAGAGAAAGGAACTAGAAAAAAGAATAAAGAAGCTGGAAGGGGAAAAGAGTCAACTAGAATCTAGAATTTCTAAACAAGAAGATAAAAACAAACAGCTGAATGACAACCTAAAGGAATTAGATGTTAGTTCACTGCTCTCTTCTGAGAGAGACGAGATTGCTGCTTGGAATGTTCAGATTAAAGAAAACATTGAACAGTTCAGAAAAGAGTTCCAGGAGCTGAATATGGAAAATGATGCCATGAAAACGTCCTTTGCTGATGTACTAAAGGGGAATGTGGCAGTAAAAGAGGCTGTAAAGGTGGTGGCACTGGAAAACATACAAACAGTTGACTATAAAGAGACAGTAATCGAAAAAATGAAAGACGTTGTGATGGAAAGGGCAAACCCACTCATCAGACAGGCACTTGATAAGGAGAAGACAGTGGTAATCTCAGGCATAAGTGAATCCCAGGAGCCAACATGGCAGGGGAGACTTGAAGAAAATAAAGCTAAGGTTGTAGACCTGATAAGAAAGCTTGGAGTAGTATGTGGTCCTGAGGATATTGTAAACATACACCAACTAGGTAAATATTCGAGGGAAGGAAAGCCGAGACCAACAAAAGTAACCTTTGAGAGAGGGGAAACATGTAGGGAAATATTGTTGAGAAAAAAAAGTCTAAAAGACCTTCAAGAATGCAAAGAAGTGTTCATTAGACGATACAGAACACAGGAAGAGATGGGAAAGATCAAAAACTTGTTGCAAGAGGCAAGAAGGTTAAATGATGAGAGAAATGAAGAAGAGAAGAAAAATTTTTGTTACAGAATACTTCCAGACAAAGGGGAGATAAAGAAGATAATGACAGAAGATCAGGGGATGGGGCCTCATTAAGATTGTTATACACAAATGCTGATGGATTAGCTGGTAAGGCAGTAGAATTAAAAGATAGGATTCACAACAGTAAGGCAGATATAGTAGCAATTACAGAGACTAAGTTGAGTGAGGACATAAACAGTGTCACAGTTTTTCCTAAGGGCTTCAGAATACTAAGGGTTGAAAGATCTGAGAGGACTGGTGGAGGGATAGCACTGCTCATAAGTGAGAGGATTCAAGTTGAAGAAATAAACTTGGCTATAGAAAGTGAGTTCAGGGAATTTCTTGTTGCTCGCATAAATACTGGGTCAGAGAGCATTATAATAACTGTTGTATACAACCCACCAAGGAACCAAAATAGGCTTGAAATTTATGAGGAAAGTCATATAGGTACTATTGAAGTCATAAACTCAGTTGTTAACATGGCACGGGAGAAAAAATGTAGGATTTTGATTATGGGAGACTTTAATCATAAAGAGATAGATTGGATAAATCTTGACCCACACAGTGGTGAGGACTCATTTGGGGCAAGATTCCTAGATTGCGTACAAGGGAATTTCCTACACCAACATGTAATGGAACCAACAAGAGCCAGGGGTGGGGATGAGCCATCACTACTTGATCTAGTGTTCACAGATAATGTGTTGGATATTGAAAATATTGAGTATGAACCACCAATTGGAAAGAGTGACCACTGTGTGTTGTTGATGGAGTATATCATTGAAGACATTCTTCCTGAGGGTAGAGGCACTGAGGACATGAGGAGGAACTATCCGAAAGGAGATTACATCAAAATGAATGAGCTTTTTGCAGTTATTGACTGGAGAACCTTATTTTACAACAAATCTGTACAAGAAATGTATGACATCTTTTGTGAGAAATATGGGAAGATAGTAGATTGCTGCATACCTGTCACCAAAGTAGGTGTAATTCATGCCAGAGAGAAATGGTTCGATAATGGGTGTAAAAGAGCTAAGGAGTGGAGAGACAAATGCTGGAAAAGGTATAGGAGGAGAAAAAACATAAATGCCTGGCAAACCTACAAAAGAGCAAGAAATGACTACCTAAGTAAAAGGAGAGAGGCAGAGAGAGATTATGAGAGGGACATCACCAGGAAGGCTAAAGAAAATCCCAAGCTTTTCCACAGCTTTATCAGAGGAAAACTGAAGGTAAAAGAACAGGTTTTAAGGCTAAAGAGAGCGGATGGAAGCATCACTGAGACGGACGAAGAGATCTGCAAAGAATTGAACAAGGAGTTTCAGTCAGTATTTACAGTAGAAAATACCCCACCCCCTCAGATTGCAGTGATAGAAGCTCAAGGGCCGGTATTAGAGAACATCAACCTTACAGCCACAGAGGTATGCAAAGCGCTGATGGATTTAGATGTTCATAAAGCTACAGGTCCTGATGACATATCCCCTCATGTGCTTAAAAAATGCGCAAACACAATATCAGTGGCACTAAGTATCATATTTAAGGAGTCACTGGAGTCGGGGGAGATTCCAAGATGCTGGAAACAAGCAAATGTGATACCTATCTTCAAAAAGGGAAGGAGGGATACGGCTCTGAACTATAGACCAGTTTCCTTGACCAGCATAGTTTGCAAACTTATGGAGAAACTACTAAGGAAACATATCTCTCTTCACTTGGAATCCTTCAACTTTTTGTCAGTGAGGCAACATGGCTTCAGAGAAGGAAGATCAACAGTAACAAACTTATTAGAATTTTATGATGAGGTAAGCCAAATCTTACAGGAAAGAGAGGGCTGGGCAGATTGCATATTCCTAGACTTCCAGAAAGCGTTTGACACTGTTCCACATGGGAGACTTATTAGGAAGCTGCAATCAATGGCTAGAATAGGTGGAAATGTCTTGGAATGGATAAAAACTTACTTAGAAGGAAGGGAACAGAGGGTTAGAGTAAGACACTCAGTGTCTGAATGGAGAAGAGTTAGTAGTGGAGTTCCACAGGGTTCAGTTTTAGGGCCACTTTTGTTCCTTGTATATGTAAATGACCTACCAGAGTCTGTAAATTCATTCATGAATATGTTTGCAGATGATGCAAAGATTGTGAAGAAAGTAAAAAACGAGAACAATGGTAGAGAACTTCAGGAGGATCTAAATAATCTGCATGAGTGGTCAGAAAAGTGGCTAATGAAATTCAATACCTCAAAATGTAAGGTAATGAGAATGGGTACAAGTGCAAGAAGGCCCAAGCTTGACTACTCGGTGGCTGGAGTACAACTTCAAGAGACAGAAAATGAGAGAGATCTAGGAGTAAACATACTGGCAGATTTGTCTCCAGAAATACATATAAATGGCGTAGTAAGGGCAGCATATGCATTCTTATCAAATGTAAGGGTAGCCTTCAGGCACATGGACAAGGAAATGTTCAGAAATATTTATGTAACCTATGTGAGGCCAAAACTCGAATATGCAGCCCCCTTTTGGAATCCGCACTCGAAAAAGCACATAGCTAAGCTTGAAAAAGTTCAAAGACATGCCACGAAACTGGTGCCAGAAATATGCAATCTCGGTTATGATGAGAGGCTGAGGGAATTAGACTTGCCATCACTCGAAGCTAGAAGAGTAAGGGGGGATATGGTGACAGTCTTTAAATTCCTTCATGGTTATGATAGAGTGGATAGGGATCGATATTTCGATATGGCTGGCTCTAGAACTAGAGGTCATAGTTTGAAGCTTCGTAAGAAAACTTCTTTGCAGGATGTAAGGAAATACTTTTTCAGTGTAAGAGTAGTTGATAATTGGAATTGGCTAAGCGAGGAGGTAGTTAATGCTATCTCAATCCATAGTTTTAAGGACAGGTACGATAAGTATCACTAAGTCTAAAAATGGAACCGATCAGGAGACGGGAAGATACGAGCTTTGGGCTCTTTCCCGTAAACACAATTAGGTAATCACACACACACACACACACACACCATCAAAGAAAAAGAATAATTTAGATTTTGCTCGTGGTATATAATGCATATTTGCCTTCAATAATGAAAGTTTATTTATATGAATAATTAAATATCGACATTTTATTCTACATAGACTAACTGTCTCCCCTAAGAACAGGTTTCTGATAAACTTGTACCCAAGCGAACGAACCAAAAATTAAAAATTAAAAATCACAGTCTATTTATATACTGTAGAACTAGAGTATGTTGTAATAGATCCTTGCTTGGTTGAGCTAATGAGCTTAAAATATCAATGGATTTCTCTCCTAGTCTTAAGAATCACCGTAGAAATTGCCGTAAGAATTGCCATAAGAATTACCGTAAGTATTAGCAGGAGCTCCAGGAATCATTTCTACTCTCCTGCTCACTTATAATCATATTTTCAAGCATAACTCTATCCTGCTCGATTTGGAACTCTCTCTCTCTCTCTCTCTCTCTCTCTCTCTCTCTCTCTCTCTCTCTCTCTCTCTCTCTCCTATCACTGTTAGTATTTCCACACGTAACTCTTTATCCTGCTCATTTTGGAATATTTCTTCTTTCTCCTGCTCATTTATATCGTCATTAATATTTTTAGACAACTTTATCCTGCTTAATATTATATATATATATATATATATATATATATATATATATATATTTATATATATATATATATATATATATATATATATATATATATATATATATATATATATATATATATATATATATATATATACTCTCTCTCTCTCAGTCTATCTATCTTTATCTCCTGCTCACTTATCATTGTTAATTTTTCAACTATGACTTTTTATCCTGCTCATTATAGAATATCCCTTCTCACTCCTCCTAACTTATTATTTTCAAACATAATCATTATCCTGATCAGCTTATAATATTTCTTTTCTCTCCTGCTCACTTATCAATATTAACTTTTTCAAACATAACTCTTTATCCTGCTCAATTTAGAATATTTTTTTTATTCCTACTAAATACTCTCACACACAACTCTTTATCCTGCTCAATTTAGAATATTTCTTCTCTCTCCTGCTCACTTAATAATATTTTCAAACATAATCATTATCCTGATCATTGTAGTTTATGTATACCCTCTCTCCTGCTCACTCGTTATTACTGTTTTCAAAACAACTATTTTTCTTACTCACTTTAGCTTCTTCTCTCTCCTGCTCACTTATCATTTTTAATATTTTAAACAATTCATTTTTCAGCTCAGTCTAGATTATATCGTCTCTCTCTCTCTCTCTCTCATTTATTATTTTCAAAACTTTATCCTGCTCATTCATTTTTTTCTTCTCTCCCTCCTGCTCACTTATTATTTGCTTCCTTCTGTGTCTACTGTTCACTTATTACTTTTAATATTTTCAAACTTAACTTTTTTATCTTGACAAAGACAGCCGGGTGGCCACAACTGAACCAAATCAATGCAGACAGCAATCTTCGGCACATTCCATCCATACTTGTCTATCGTATCAGCTTTCAGCTTAGAAGAATATCAGGGAGAGAGGGATTCTTAGCCTATTTCTATCCCTTTTAGTCCCTTTTTACGATAGAAAAGGGATTTTGCTTAACGTTTTGTCACTAGGTTGGAGCTGGGGAATTAAGGCTAGATGTCCTCCCAACATCCCACGGTGAAATTGAATTCGGGTTTGTCGCAAAGGGAATATGGTGTGGAAGTAGACCTCGCTGCTTCTGTATTTATTAATATTGGATTGGACAATTAGCTTTTGGTGAATGTGTGCTTTGACTCGGCCACCTCCTTTACAGGGAGGATTGAGGCCATTGCATATATATGTAACTTGTATGTTAGGCTGTATAATAATTCATATATTAAATCAAAGCGTTTTATAAATCGAGCTAAGTACAGTAATTCAACTCTTAATATTAAATGACGACCTGATATTCTGTATAGATTAAGCTCTGAGGCGTCAAGTTGAGGGTTCACACCCCGTCACGGTCTGAGGTTAGCAAGGGTATGCACTCAGGGTAACAATTACATCTGCCAAAGCAAGTCCTTCGCGAGAAGGCAACCGTTCTAGCCCTTGGTTGAAAAGGGAGTCCGTGACGTAAAATTAAACTGCATAGAAGTCAGTACTTTATGTTATGTATTATGCAGTAATATGTACGGTACTCTATACAATAATCCTCATATTAAACTGTATACAGTATCGTTATTAGCATTTGAACTGTATTATAACTTGTATAATCTGTACAAGGACCATCTAAATTCTTGAAATTTAATACAATTGCTCAATTAGGATTAGAGTATCTATATACAAAAGCCATAACCCCCCTTATAAGGGGGTGGCTGAGTCAAAGCTTAAACTTTGTGGACGGCCATTACAAATGGAGGGAATTAATAGTCCCCTCACTTTGCTCCATGTCGTCGACTTTCATGACATGCAGGAAAACATGGAGGAGATCTTGTTGCCTCCCAAGGGCTGAGACCAGCATGCAGGAGAATATGGAAGAGGTCTTGTTGCCCCCCAAGGGGTGGGACCAGAGTAGTCGTGGTCATATTGTAACGAACAAGTAAAGGAATATTATAAATGATACGCCAAATTAAGTAGAATCTCGTATATTTACATATAAATAAAAGCAATAGGTTCACAACCTGATTCTTTGACAAAGCTTATAATGATATATTATTTTTAAAACATACGGATTTTTTTCTCCCCCCATGAAATGCCATGCGGAGTTTTAGTTAATCGGTTTTGATTCTGAAATGATTGGCGTATCAGAAGTGGCGATGGAGTCCCATAACGAACGGAACACGTAAGCCCGTCTGTTTCGTAAGCGGCTCTATAACAGTAGAAATGACGAGCGTCCTCGACTTAATCGGTCTGTATATTTAGATTTTTTTGCATGCATAAAACGAGGTGAATGCTTTAAAAACTCCGTGACTTGCTTGCGCATTTTAATGATTTTTCAAAGTGATTAAAAGTCATTAAATATGCAAATATCAGAGAAGCTTCAAGGGTAACAAGCGCAAGCACAAACCCTTGGGTACTCCATCACCCTTTTGACTCTACCTTCCCAGCATTAAATATTCTATTTTCAACAGCTGTAAATGTGTACTCGTAGGCATTGTCATTGTCATCTGGTGCACTGCAGAAAAAATAAAAAAGTAAAAGAAAAAGAAAATCCACAACTTGATATATTGATTCAGTGGAAAAATATACATTATGAAACACGGCTAAGGCCCTGATTCCAAACCAAGGGGATTCAATACTTTTTTCTTTGTCTAAATTTCAGAGAAATATTCAGGATATATCGACATGCGCAGGGAAAGACAAAATCTGGAATGTATGATGATATATATATATATATATATATATATATATATATATATATATATATATATATATATATATATATATATATATATATATATATATATATATATATATATATATCCACAAAAAACATGATGAACATCAGGGAAACTGAACTTGCGTTGCAAGCCACCTGTTCATACTGCCTTTCGTGGATAATAGTGTATTAACAACATCATGGTTTCATTGTGAATATATATATATATATATATATATATATATATATATATATATATATATATATATATATATATATATATATATATATATATATATATATATATATATATATATATATATATATATATATATATATATATATATATATGAGCCCTCTTTACTTGTCCACATGTTACTAACTTGAGATTGTAATAATGATATTAAAACCATTGACCAATCTGAGTCCTATCACAATAATATATAAATATTCCATTATGATCTTCACAGTAAACGACCATATTTTTTTTACATCAATATTATTAACTTATAATGTATAGAAGAGATCCTCACTACTACGAACTACATTTGTGTCGTTTTTTATTCATCGCCACACGTTCCGGTTATTCCGTTCATTACCAAGCAAAGACACTGATCTCGGTACTAATTAGTAAATACACAACAAAGTTTTCCATTTTGACACTTTCATAAACTTTTTTTTAAAACCTGCCCCATTTTTTCACTTGTATCTCGGTCCTCTATTTTCATCGTTTATTTTCACTTATTACTCATTTATTGTTATTTCTTTCCTGTTTATCATGTTTATTAATTTGGCAGACAGAGTAACTCAGTACAATCATATCGGGCGAGCAAAGTTCTCTTTTTATTTATGATTTTATTTATATATTTTTATTAATTTTTTTCAGTATTATTGTCTGTCTCACAGCGCACAAACAATACATAATTATTAATGATTATAAAGTTAGCCAAAGAAAAAAAGAAACATTTCTTGCACAACTCCAAGCATTCTTCAAATGCTCGAAACTGCTTCACTTAAATAAAAAAAATAATACTCTGTGCTGAAATGAAATAGGCCTACCCAGACTGATGCCATAAACCTAGAGATAATATCTTCAAAATGATAAGTATCATCGTTATTAATATATTTAGTTAACGCTTACAAGTCATACAAAAATAAAATAAATTAAAATAAAAAAAACAGGATATTGACCTCAAGCTGTTTGCTCTTTTCTTATTTTATCTATAATTATATAATAATTACATATTTCACCTGTTTTTACATATATTTATGACCATACATTCCATGTTCTCATATTATTTTCCAATATATCATTTACTTATTCACTTATTTGTCACGGACTTC
This sequence comes from Halocaridina rubra, assembly GCA_037179515.1. Classification (NCBI taxonomy): domain Eukaryota; kingdom Metazoa; phylum Arthropoda; class Malacostraca; order Decapoda; family Atyidae; genus Halocaridina; species Halocaridina rubra. Next base: position 8,981 of record JAXCGZ010021563.1, read on the forward strand.
CTACAAACACTTTTCCGTTTTTTTCTATTAATTATGATGAACTGGTTAATTCAGACTCATTTTCACGTCACAGTTTTGTTTATTAAATATATGATTAACTGGTTAATTCAGACTCATTTTTATCTCACAGTTGTGATTATTAAATATGTTTTCACTAATATGTTTCAGATTGCCTGCAAATAATTGGTTATGTGCCACAGATTTTATGGCTTAAAAAATATGTGAGTACTGAATGTTTTCTTTTATACTAATTAAGTACCGGAAAATTGAATATAGTGTGTGATTACCTAATTGTGTTTACCTAATTGTGTTTACGGGAAAGAGCCCAAAGCTCGTATCTTCCCGTGTGTGTGTGGGTGTGCGTAAGGGTGTATGAGTGCATGCGTGAGTGTAATGTTTACACACGTGAATAAACTAAAAACAATGGACATTACTATATATGGAGCCAGGAATTAACTTATGATTGTTATACTGATAACAAATTTATCAATATACACAGTTAACAGAATCAAACACCTCTCTCGGCAGATTAAACAATCACGCAGTGTCCTTGCAGGTAGCTGTTTAGTTTGAGAGAGAGAAAACGTGTTTAATACTAAACAGTGTAATAAAGTCCAGTTGATGTAGACAAATGAGATTATTGCAATATATAGATACAGTGATTAAGGTGAAAAGGAATTTAGAAAGTTAATTAACAAAAAATATAAAATGTACAAAGATCGAGATGAGAACTATAGTTATGAAACCTAGACAAATAATTAGTTAAATTAATTACATTAGTCACTGTAATTTTTTTCTGAGGAATATAATAAAGCAGCAATAGGCAATTATATTTCATTAAATCGCAAAAAAAATTTGTATGTTTAATCCGAAGAAGAAATTGTTTCGTAGACAAAATTATTGAAGAAAGCTTTTGAATCACCAGTTTTTTTCTGGACAGTATTTAAGTATTAAAAGACAAGGAAAAAAAGTTTTTCAGAGATGCTTAATAAATTTTTTGTATTGTCACTTGGGGTAGTAAACTTGCTAAATTCCAATATATCATTATGTAATGGAGAAAAAATAAATAAATAAAATAATATATAAAGTTAAAATGGCACTAATTAACCATGGCACTGGCCCTAACATATATGAATACATTAGTGAATAGGAGGAACTTTCTGCAAGTGGATATTTCGTTAATAGCAATGAATGATACATACGTCAAGAAGAATAGATTACGCAAAGACATATTTTGTATACATTCAGCCGAGTGTGTATAGTTGCAGTGTGCATGTATACGGCCGTGTGTATAATTTATGTAGCTACGACAGTATCCCAACTCTTGGCTTGAATTATTTACTATATATGTTGTTATTTCAGTAATGACTCTAAAGTGATGAAGAAAAGATTCTGGATGTGAGTGAATGCTTGCAAAAATGATGTCCACCATGTATCATATAATGCCAAAAATATTCACAGACATTTGTATCTTTAAGTATTCCGTGTACACAGATATTATAGAGTGAATAATACTAAAATCAAAGTAAATTTTAAAATCATTGTAAGAGTGCTTAAAATTAGTTAATTTTCTACAAAATTCAGTGAGTACCAATTTTTTAAATAAAATCAATAATTTATAGTCATTCAAAGATGTAATTGACATTTCATTTTTTAATGAGTTCATTTACAAACCAGAATGGAAGGGTTCTGCAAATTAATGACAGAATTCAAACAAATATCCTCTGTATTGTCTCACTCACCGAGTTAACTCGATGCACAACCATTGGCACATTTAAATCGTTTTGATTTATTGACTAGTTTTTGAAGTTATAAAACTTTATAGCGGATTTTATATATTCATGCTAGTTCAAGTAACAAGTTACAAGAGATTTAAATATATTTGTGTGAGTTTGAGTGTTGTGGAAGTATGCAGAGTTGAGTTTAAGGCTCTTTCTAACAATCCATAAGCCATGTTTGAGATACTGAAAGTGTTTTCTTATGAATGGAATAATAATGAATAAATAAAGAGCCAGAGACCCTTAACACACAACTCCATTTTGTATGGTACACTTTGATAATTTTATGGATACCTTAAATATTAAGTATTACTTGCAAATATATATTGTCAGTTACTATTGATGTACAGCATGTTCATATTATTGAGAGATTTATTATTAACATGTACAGCACATTCATATCATATCGAAAGTTAATATCATATCGCAAGATTTATTAATTAACACGTACAGTACAGTTGTATCAAATAGAAAGATTTATTATTAACACGTACAGAATGTTCATGTCAAATCATAAGCTTTATTATTAGCTTGCACTGAATGTTCATATCATGCCTTAAGCTTTATTATTAACATGTGCAATATGTTCATATCATGTCGTAATCTTTATTATTAACATGTACAGTACATTCATATCATGTTGAAAGTTTTATTATTAACATGTACAGTACGATCTTATCATATAGTGACTTATATTATTTACATGTACAGTACATTCATATCATGCCTTAAGCTTTATTATTAACATGTACAATATGTTCATATCATGTTAAAAGCTTTATTATTAACATGTACAGTACATTCATATCATGTTGTAAGCTTTATTACAGTAACAACGTGTACTGTATGTTCATACCATAAGCTGCTAATGTGAGTATTGTATTGTTGATGATGACCTTTGTGATCATCAATATCATAGAGAATGATTATGGCACAAAGAAAGTGACTGGGTTTCTAATCTTACTACAGGCAAGTACTTGTTACAGAACCAGTAACGGACCAAAACTTGTTACAGATCCTGTAATAAAATAACTTTGTTACAGAACCTGCGATAGAGCAGAACTTGTTACAGAACAGATTTTGTTACAGAACCCGCGATAGAGCAGAACTTGTTACAGAACCTGTAATAGAACAGATTTTGTTACAGAACAGAATCTGTAATAGAACAGAATTTGTTACTGAACCTGTAACAGAAGACCTTGTTACAGAACCTGTAAAAGAACAAAACTTGTGACAGAACCTGTAACACACAAGCAGAACTTGTAACCGAGCAGAACCTGTAACAGAACTTGTCACAGAACCTTTAACAGAACAGAAAATGTAAAGGAACCTGTAACAGAACTTGTTAAAGAACCTGTAACAGACAAACGGAACTTCTTACAGAATCTGTAACAGAACAACATTTGTTACAGAACGTATAATAGAACAATTTTATTCAGAACCTACAGAACATAACTTCTTACAGAACTTGTCTGAACAGGTTACAGAACATGTAACTAAACAAAACTTGTTACACATCCTGTAACAAACAAAACTAGTTACATACAAACAAAACTTGTTGCAGAACCTGTACCAGAACAAAACTTGCTGCAGAACCTGTACCAGAACAAAACTTGTTGCAGAACCTGTAACAGAATGGATCTCGTTACAGGACATGTAACAGAACGTGTCTCGTTACAGGACCTGTAACAGAACGGAACTTGTTTTAGAACCTTACAATAGTCTTGCTCCATTTTTGCTTGATGTCACCAGTTCCCTAAGTGTGTAAGGGTACAATGTCTCATCTCTAGTTGCAGCTCCTAAACACCTATATTCATACTTTATTGTCACGTCTGAAGGAACACACATTAGTACCAAAAAGTTATATTAAAAAATACGTTAATCGCAAGAAAGGTAGAGAATGAGTAAACCTGGAAAAATGAAATTATGAAGGGAAAAAGGCTCGACTATTTTCCTTTACTGAATAAAGAGATGGGGAATAATCACTAAAGAGGAAAGAAACAAAAAGCAGTTAGCTAAATGTTCATATTGTATACTGTATATCATAATTTAGTCACATAAACCATGTATGGCCGCAGTGGCAAATTGGTAACAAAGTTCGCGACTTAGATTCATAGGATCAAAGTTGAGAATTATATTATTTCTATTTTTGAAGTTTTGTGCCATTTCGTTCTGTAGCTGAGAACATCAAACTGTCTGTGAGTTAGGTGTTTCAAGTCAAGTAAAGTCCGTATAACAAGCAGCTGCGGAAATTGAACATCAGCGCGACATCAATTCAGTGGATTTTGCGGCGTAATCTCGTAATCTCAAAATGTATGTGCACTGTATGTCATCATTTATCCAATAATACAAACATAACTACATATTAAATATAAACAAGATAGTTTAGCAACATACACAAGAAATAAAATTACCAATCATCACAGACATATTATTGATATGATTTTCATAAAAGAATAAAATTCTACCTTGGTCTGTCTCTTCATGTGAGGGTTATAGCTAGAAAAGGCCAGATGTGATGACAACTGATTCTCATTAAATAGAGAAAAAACATTATGTAAGTGCCTAGCAAGGTGTTGATGGCGAGTATTGTGGCAACCCTTTACCCTGAAAGAGCTAAAAGGAGTGATCGAGGTATGTGTGGTATCTGGTGACTTTGTGTGCTCTGACTCTGCCACCCCCTTAAAATAAAAAGCAAGGGCCTTATTCAAAAATAATAAGAGGAAAAATGTACAAAGTTAAATAAAAACTTCTATAATGAAAAGTCTCAAGACAAAAAGCAAGGATCCGATTCATATACAATAGAAAAAAATGCACAACTCCTTCAACACCAGCAACGTGTGTACATAATTTTTCCGTTAAGAACTCACGATTTTTATAAAAATTATAAATATCAGAATGAAATGTAAGAGTGGTGTCTATTGCAATTTTACTGTAATGAAATAAAACTCCCCAACTGATTTTCTATTAAATAAACTGATACCCAAACAGCTGTTTAACTACATCACAATATTAGGTTGAAATATGTACAAAAAATGCATGTAAATCTTAAAATAAGAAAATTAAATATAGAAATCATCAATGACCGACTGACAAAATTCTGACACAGTACTTACTGAAATAAAACTATTTATAACTCATCTCATCACTGATAATTATTATGACAATTCTCCAGTGATCAGCAAACAGCAATATGACTTTAAATTACCAAACATTGTTATATGAACAGCATTAACCTATCAATAATTACTATAATGATTCTGGAAAAGGTTGACTAACAGCAATATTGCACGAGGTATTTTCTATACAACCTTCATTTCCAGTAAATTAAAAGATTTTCTTGGTTGCACTATTTAAAAAAAAAACTTTTGGCAGCTGTTTAAAATATGTTTGCCATTTTATGTGTCAATATTAATCTCTATTATGGGGATGGATATACACTAGTTGGAGCTGGGGAATTGAGGCTGAATGTCCTTCTTAGCTCCTAGCGATGGGCTTAATCCCCGGTCTGCCACTTCCCAAGGTCTGTCACTTCTGAAGTAGAGTGCTCAAGAAGCGGCAGAACTGTGAGTGATCCCACGACCACGGGGTGTTGGGAAGGGTATCCAGGCTTAATTATCCAGCTTCAACCTGTCTGTATACCTATGTCATCTTAATGAATAGATAAAGCTGGGAAAAGAGTGGGAGGTACATTCAAGACGCATTTACGTGAACAAGACAAACTCTACTCTCATCTGATCAGTAATAAAAGAAATTGTGTCTGGTTTTGAATGTGCAGCTACAAAATGAAAACAAAATTTAGCTAAAAACTGGAGAGGCTCTTGTGCCCCTGTACCATGCCCCTAAATAAACTTTTAATACATGTCCTTACTGAAAAAAATGCCCTGAAAAGTGGTTCATAATTGGTCAAGGCATCCCTTGAATATGTAAATTTTAAAGTCCTTCATATGCTCTGTAAAATGTGTATGTTAAAGTAGGGAGTTTCACTGATATTATAATATCTATAACACATTTCCTTGAACATTCAAACTAGATTATTATCCATACAGGGGTAAATGAGATTGTACTTAAACAGAACTCACATCAACTATACAGACTTGTGTGGAAAAGTAAAAGTATAGGAGGTATGTCTCATGTACATAAAAATTATTAAAAATTATACATCAAAATTAATTTTAGATAAACCCTAAAATTAAAAGTAATTTTATCACACATCTATAATTTCCTCTTCTGGACCAAGTAGTTTTTGTTAAATATAAATTAATGACACATTTAACAATTCTCAAGTAGTTATATTCATCGCCAACTTAACAGTGGTGAGTTTATGGCCACACAACCTCTAGTGCCACTGGTCATAACTGTGTTTGGGTTAGTTACAGTGCCAGATATGGCTCTCCAGTTGCATTCACATTTTCTACATTAATTTTTTCTATCACATTTTTATGAGTAGCTTGTAAAATTTATTAAAAAACTCCATGCGGATTTCTTTACAATCCTGACCATGACTGTAAATAGCTAGGTTTAGGTTACATATTCATTGCTGTATCTCCTGAGGTCATGCATTTGAATGGAAAAAGTAAAATGTTACAAAACTTAAAGAAAATATGCTTTAAAAGATACTTTTTTGGCAATTATTTGACCTCCAACTCGTTTTTACATTCTATATTTCCCTCTGATAAACCAGATGTGGCTGTTGGGTCTCATGGCAAAAGATCCTTGCCCACTTACCCAGTGGATGACCCAAACAGAGAGGTTGGTGTAATTGTATTAATCCTTAATCCCCAAGACGCTAAGAGTAGTAGTCGAGGTATGTTTGGGTCTGGTGAATGTGTGGTTTGACTCAGCCACCCCCTTTGCAAGGAGAATTTCACCCAATGTACATGTATTTGCGATACTGAAGTTGGTACGAAAAGCTCTGCGTGATCGTGCTAAATCTTTGCAAAATAAGACAACAATGCAAAACAACCTTAATGAGGAACGTGCGGCAGCTGTGGGGCCCATTAGAACAAACGCAGATATTCAACAAAATTAAAAAAGTACCTTTTGCTACCCTCATTTTCTGCAAAACACCTCAAATTCATGTATTGTCAAAGACACAGTGAACAGGAATATAATCTATTATTCTCCAGCTTAAGCTTCAGTGGCAGGGATTACATGTATTATACCCTCCGAAAAAAGACTACCTGCGTGAAGACCCTTCTCAAAATATACTCTGTGATGACCTTCATCAAAATACTACCTGTGATGATGACCCTGCTCAAAATACCATCTATGTGATGAATCTCCTCAAAATATACTCTGTGTGATGACACTCCTCAAAACACTACCTGTGTGATGAACTCTCCTTAAAATACACTCTGAGTCATGACCCTCCTCAAAATACTACCTGTGCAATTACTTTCCTCAAAATACTTTGTGATGACCTTCCTCAATATACACTCCAATCGTGATGACCCTCTTCAAAATACTCCCTGTGTGATGAAGAGACAAGACTTTTACCCGTGTTAGTACCAGGGGTATCTCTCCGCCACTAAAGCTTGGGCAGAAAATTTGACACATGATAATATTCAGTTTAAACTTAAGAAATGAGAAGGCCTCTCGCCACCCAATAAACGACACTGTTCTTCTTAAACCTACTATTCTAATACAAAACATTCACTCTCCTTTTTTTTTCTGATTAATCTCTTAAATTGTATATCATAAGTCAATGTACTGTATCTAATACATACATAACATAGGCAATTGAGTACATTTTGGTAGATACCATACATGTAATGGGAATGTGTCTATAGCCATATATAACTGTATTTAATACATACATAATATAGGCATATGAATATGTAGATGTATTCTGTTACATACTTGCACTAAACAAGTATATGGGATAATATAAAATATATAGTTTCTTCTAAAATGTGTGGCTTTCACGTGTTATTGGTGCTAAGAAGTGTGTACTTTGAAGATATATATTCAATGTTTTCACTCTATGCCTATTTAAGGAATGTGAACTTAAGAAATGTTGGGGTATGCCAGTGTAAGGTTTACAAATGCATTTCCACATGTTAAGTGTCTAAACATGAAAGGTGTGTCATTCTGGATGAAGAAAATGCTTCTTTGACGAATGCATCCCGCGCAAACGGGTACTGCGTAAATTGGCATTTAACATCCGTTTATGAAACGTGAGGGTACGAGATTGCCATGTACGTGTATGAATGTGAATGCATGGGTATATACAATAATAATTAGAATTATAATAATAATGATAATTACTACACCTACTTGCTAATAATAATCATTCATTTAGAGGTGAAAGTTTTACACAAAGGCTGCCCATGGATCACAGAAGTTATGACTTGAGAGGACGAATAAGATAACCTCGCCAAGTGAACTTAACTAAACTAGATGGCACTACCTATGTACATATTTTTTTTTTCCTTTGTCTCTTCTATCTCTGACCTGACCTCACCCGACCACTTTAAACACTGAAAACTTGAGCACTGGGATCTTGACGCTTCTTTAACGAGTCGCTGATCCCACCTAGACAGCTCTCTCTCATTTTTCCCTCTCTCTTATCAGTTACAAATTATCAATTTGTTTCATAGTATTGACAATGCTAATGGAATGATACAAGTCATATATTAAAAATTCTTAACGCATAAAAAAGGACAACAGAAGAGAATTTCCAAGATTACCGAATGTTTTATAAGCACTAAAAATTTTCTTCTAAGATATTAAAAAGTTAAAACTTAAGCTGGCAAGCTAGTTCACATTTATATTTTTGTGTGCCTGGAATGTTGACAATAGAACTGGGCTTTTTACGCCCCCCTGAGAGAGCTCTTAGTGGAGAGCTGCTACAACCTCTCGTCACTGCCATCGAAAGCTGTCCATGAGCTAGGTTGAGACATGAGAGCCGCCTGCTGCTCGTGATGACGAATGGCCTGTCGCAGAGCTGTCAGAGGGACCGTAGTGTCTTGACTCTGACCCTCGACGGGCATATCTAACAACGTGTGTCTCCCAACCACACCTTCAGGACCTAAAATATGAGATGCCGGAGAAAATCGCACACGACTTCCCCCAGTGGAATTTCCTCCCGAACCACCCGACTGGGTGGAGTAAATGTCTGGCGCACTGACATAGCTGCTGTCTTCACTCGTCATGCTATCTGGCGGGGTAGGATTTGTAGGAGTTCCCCCTCCCGAACCTCCCGACCCGCTTCTGTCAGTTCGAGGCTTGGGAGATGACCTTCCGTAATTGTAATTGTACTTTCTGAGGGAAGAACGCTGGTGGCGAGGGAGGTCCAGAGACCCCGGCCGATCAATTCGGTCTAACTCGTGAGAATTCTGTCGGGATACTCTGGGAGGAGGAGCCGGTCCTCCATGCATGTCATAGTGTCCACTACGATGTGTAGGAGTAGAATACGAACTGTCACCTTCGTCCTCTAATCTAAACGAACGATTAATATTTGATGATGAAGTCGAAGCATTTGAAACGGATGAAGGCGTACGTCGATGTTGAAAATTTAATCTAGAGGGAGTGCGAGGATTGGTGGAAGTCGAAGAGGAGGACACAGAAGTGGAAGGATTATCGTACGCGTGATAACCCGCCTCTCCACTAGATGCAGCTGCCGCAGCGGCTGTGTGTCTCATGATATACTGGGGATATACTCGTTGTTCATAATGAACACTGGCTAGGTATTCAGCTGGGGGGCCATGATAACCTCCTCTGTCGCTGTGAAAATACCCAGCGGAATCTGAACGAACCTCGGGTGGATACTGCTGGTATACTTCCCCTCGGTAAATTTCAGCATCCGGTGCAGGAGAAGGCGGGACATGCTGAGAAGCGGGACCTTGCGAAGGCTGCTCTCTTTCACCCCATATTACTAAGTGCTGTTCACTTCTATAGTCTGGTCTCAAATAGTCCAAAGGCCCTGGAATGTGAACGCGCTGGCCACCACCGTAACTTGTAACCTGTTATATAATGAATGGCATCAGACAATAAAGAAATTATAATTTGAAATAGATCTAAAAACTCTACAATCTTGAAGTAAAGAAAATTATTTCCTTTTCCAGATCAAGTCCAGATAACGTGCAAAATACGCACCTCACTATCATTACTAGCGGAAGAGGACTTTCTTCTTGGTGGCTGTTGCGAAGGCGGTAAGGCCGCTTGTCCCGTTGCAAAGTGCTGGGGTGAGTCAGTGAAGCGTATTGGTTTTGGTTCTAAGACTAGCGCGGGCCTAGAATGCCTCGTGGGTCCGTGATAAGTATTGTGGGCGTACCCAGAAGGCGAAGAAAACTCGTTATAATCGTTCATGCCTAACCATCTCTGATAATCTGCATCGTCGTCTGACCTGCAAAGATAGAAACTAGTAACTCTTTTCTTGCAAAATGTCAACGAAGTTAAGTCCACCTCAGTGAAAGGGGGTGGCTGTCACATTAGTTTTCTCTTCATATCCACTTGAGGGAATGGGCTGCATTTTGAAATAATTAGTTTAGCAAATGCATCATACTTGCAATTAACCACTGAGTGAGATATTTCCAACAGATGTCTGATTTGCAGGTAAAGGGTTAAGATAAAAGTTATAAAAGTAATATGAGCATGTAATATGCATACTAATGCACTCTTCTGCAAACTGGTAGAGTTCAAAATTACTATTTGGATGAAACCTAAAAGGTGAACGTACTGATAACTTACATGAAACAAATACGAACACAGTTTCTCCTTAAGAACAAAAACATGCCTAGACTACATGAGATTAAATACTCCCTTTAACAGAAGACTTTCGTAACTCCAGTGTACAGGTAGAGCAGAATATGGGAGGTAGTTTTAATACGAGAGGCAGTTTTAATATGACAATCAGTTTTAATACGGCAGGCAGTTTTAACAGAGGAGGCAGTATCAATATGGTAAGTAGTTTTAATGCAGGAAGCAGTTTTAATGCGGGAAGCAGTTTTAATATGAGAAGCAGTTTTAATTATGGAAGGCAGTTTTAATAAGGGAGGCAGTTTTAATACGAGTTAGTATGGCTGGCAGTTTCAATACAAGAGTTAATTTTAATACAGGTGGCAGTTTAGATATGGGAGGCAGTTTTAGTACAGGAGGCAGCTTCAATATAAGACTTAGTTTTAATATGGGATGCAGTTTTAATACGGGAGGCAGTTTTAATATGGGGAGCCGTTTTAATATAAAGGATTAATAAACTTACTTTACGGGCAGAAGTCTCGGGTGAACAGCAGTAACATTTGACAATCTGACATCGTATCCGGCTGCGACACTCGCCAAAATGGCTGCGATATTGTAAACTAAGAGTTCTAGCGGCGAGAATTTAGGCTGTTGTCCTTTTGTCTCAGGAGTATTTCCGTTGTATAATGTCGGCACTGGTAATGGTCTTAATGGCACAGGTTTGGCACTCCAGCCACCATCCTCTCCACTGTAATCTGTAAAGATTCCAACATGTTCAGAAATGAATCGCCTTTGTGGCTTCTTTAGTTAAAAGTGATTTTTGTAAACAAATGGGAGTTCAGGCAAGACTCTGGAATACTCTAATTTGCTAACATCGTTGCATTAACAAGTTTTTTCCAATAATAGTAGTTCTCGTTTAGGTTTGAGTAAGGTTAAAGCACAGATGCTCTTTTCATAGACATATTCTAATTTTCTTTTCATAACTTTAATAAACATCTAAACTTCAACTAAACATGAACAAATCAATCTACACTACATAAAAAAAATTCAAGGACAGCAATGGAATATAACTCGGTCCAATAACATTCTGATTTTTTTTAGTAGAAACATCAAATCCGTCTTCAAATCATCTTACAAAGCTACAACACACATTTATCTAGTCGTTCTGTGCGTTATCTTCCTCAACACATTGCTGTATTCATAAAGGTTTGTCTAAGATTTACAAATTGTATTTACTACAATAAAAACACAAGGATATTTTTATGCTTCTCGACAGCAATCACTATTGATCATGCTAACATACATCTCATCAAAATTCCCTTCATTCTAGTCTCAAAATCTGTTTTACCTTCAGTCTATAGTCTCAAAATTTGGTTATCTTGATCCAGAGACTATTTAGAGTCAAATAAAAGCTAAAATTAGCCTTGTATACAATGCTTATATAGAGAAAATCCAGTAATAATAGAAAAATATGTATTGCCATATTCAAAGGACAAGTATTCATAAAAATATCTATTTTGTATATGCAAAAATAAGTTCTTGGTTTGTTCTTTTTACATTCAAAAATAAGTTCTTGGTCTGTCTTCAGGATTATTAAAAACCTGGAACATCAGCTGTTCCTTTTGGATCAGCTTAAAAACAAAAAACAATTATTTTTTACTCTAAGCACATGAACAAAGCTAGTCTAACACAGACTGAATGTCCTGTGATATAATGTTACATCTGTATGGTCAACAAACAGACTTTATGGACATACATTATAAATATCTACATATTAGTTTATTATCGGAAAGCAATGTACGAGTATATCTTAGGCAAAGATCAGGACACAATGTTACAGATATCTCTTTGATGAAATGTATAGAGACCTTCTCCAATTGGTGTACTGTACAAGGTTCTCGGCCAGTTATGATCATTTCTGGCAAAGAAACCTGGACCCTAATGGAAGAAGCTCTTACTCTGAAAAACTATATAGAAACATCTACTGGGCTCCAGACTTCTTCACCAGAAATTATCATTTCTGTTAAAGAAGCCTGGACCCCAATGAGAAAAGCACTTTCTGTACAATTCTTCATTGAAAATATTTGAATCAAGCTGTCTTCGAACCTTGTGTAAAATATACATTCCTCTCTGATGCTAAACCAATATGTAAAGTAAACAGAGATTTCTCATCTACCATATAATAAACATCTACTATACACTATCCTAAAAGGACCAAAATGCAACATAAACATATAGCACATGGAATACTTGATCATGTACCATTCTTGTCCATGTAGCCACGTAAATCGTCATGGGAGAAGTCTGAAAGGACACACGTGTAATCTGAGTATCAGGAGTTCACTTAATCATTTTACACCTTTATTGAATATAACTTTACCACTGTATTGAGTATTGGGAGTTCACGTAATCATTTTACACCTTTACTAAATATCATTTTACACTTGTAATAAGTATCAGGAGTTTATATAATAATTTTACACCATTTACGAATATCATTTTACACCTGTATTGAATATCAGGAATTACCCAATCATATTACACCTTTATTGAATATCATTTTACACCTGTACTGAGTATCAAGAGTTCATTGAATCATTTTAAATCTATATTGAGTACAAGGAGTTCACTTAATCGTTTTTACACCTTTCAACATCACTTGAAATTTAATGTATGAATATAGCTCTACAGTAAAAGAATATTAAAGCTCTACAATACTGAAGCTCTGCAATATAAAAATATTGTCCGATGAGGAGGAGGAGGAGGACCAAACCTGCAGGTAATTTATCATTATACAGCAAAATATAATAACCAGAACTTTTTAACCATATCAGATAAGGTAATACTTACGTACTGTATAGTAAATATGATGAAAACACATAATATAAGTAATTAGAATACTAAAATAATAATATACAAAGTCCTTTTTTAATTTTCTTATGGAACAGAAGACATTTCCTTACAGGTTATGTTCATAAAGAAAAACATAGAGAGCACAGTACACACGCTCAAACAGTAACTAAATGCACGAGGCATCATCGTCTCAATATTCTAATAATGTTCTAAAATTGAACTTTACATAATATTAACGAACACCTTAAATTAACATAAGAACTCTATTTAACCCCTAAATAATATTAAACAACACCTAAAGTAAACGTAAGTACTCTATTTAAGCTTTAAATAATATTAACCAACACCTTAAGTAAACGTAAGTACTCTTAATTAACCTCTAAATAATATTAACCAACGCTTTACATGAACATAAGTACAGTACTCTATTTAACATTTGAATAATATCAAGCAACACCTTAAATACATGTAAGTACCCTATTTAAACTTTAAATAATATTACCCAACACCTGAAATAACGTGCTCTATTTAACCTTTCTATTATTATCAACCAACACCTTAAATAAATGTAAGTACTCTATTTAACCTATGAATAATAATGACCAACACCTTGAATAAAAGTACGAGTATAATTAGTATTACTGACATGCACTTCAGAGGTGCCATAGGCCTATTACAATACCTGGAATGTAGTAATATCCATTGCCGGCTAGAATAGAAAAAAAAAGAGAAAAGAAACTGTAGGAATATTCCAAAGAATTAACTGTTGGGAGTCTATTTTGGCATTTACATAATTTCACTTTTTGCATGTTGATAATTACTATAAAGTAAGGTTTAGACGAGTAGCTATAGCATATTCATGTATATGTTATCACGTTGTTATTATTATTATGACGATTAATAAAAATAATAATTATTACATGAGGATTGGATAACTAAGAGTACTTTAGCATTTAATTATTATTATGACAATTGATAAAAATGCTAAAGCTTTTACATGAGAATTTTATATCTAAGAATACTTTAGCGTTTTATTATTACGACAACTGGTAACAAGTATTAAATTTATTACACGTGCGTTGGATATCTGAATATTTTAGCATTTTATTATTATGACAAAAAAAGTATTAAAAATGATTACATGAATATTAAATATCTAAGTTAACTTTAGCATTTTATTATTATTATGGCAAAAAAGTATTAAAAATGATTATATGAGTATTGGATATCTAAGTAGACTTTAGCATTTTAGTATTATCATGACAACTGATAAAAGCGTTAAAAATTTCTCATGTATTGGATATCTAAGAATACCTTAGCATTTTATTATGACTACTGATAAAAAGTATGAAAAGTTATTTGATGAGTACTGGCTATCTCGGTATACTTTAGCACTATTATTATCATATTATGGCAGTTAATAAGAAGTATTAAAAATAATCTGACGAGTACTGGATAGCTAAGTGTACATTAGTATTTTATCGTGATTATGCCGATTGATAAAAAGTATTAAGATATATTTGACGAGTATTGGATATCAATGAACATTCTTGCTATTTATTACCACGAGGACAGATAACAAATAAGAAACATTATGTGTGTATTAGATATCTCAATATACTCTATACTAGACATTTATGAAAATGATTAACAAGTTTTGAGAATAATCCTAAGGATTTTAGGTATCTCGGTAGGCTCTGCCTCTTTGCTACTGTGGAAAACAAAAACAACTCTATACTCGTTACGTCATGATTATATAAAATGGCCTCATTTTGATGTAGTTTGATCTAGTTTACTTGTAGAAACTTACCGATCTCTGGCCCATAAGCGGTTATTTGGTTCAGTCCAGTCATGGTGGCGGTGTACGGAAGAGGTCGTAATGACTTCTCGAGATTGGGTGCGGATTTACTCCACCTCTTTTGGTTATCATGATGCTGCGGTATGATGTGACCTCGCTCTTTCTGGTGCGCAGTGCTGGGACCCCACGTCTTGCCCTTCACTCCGTCGGCTGGTACTGAAAGTACATTGTGTGTAAGTTTTTCCTCTGGGTAATTGTGTGACTTATTGAGAGTCAAGTACAGTGGCACTATAATAAAGGGCAGCGTCTTCTTATAATTTGTGCCATTTAGCTTATTTTGTAAATAAAAGGAAAAATAATGAATACAAAGTAACATAGTGGGTACGACACTCAGTTTGCTTCCAACAACAACATTTTTACATCATATAACATAATATTTTTGTATTAAATAAAGACATTTTAAAGCAAATACAATATGTTCATTCATTACTTGAAACAATATATATATATATATATATATATATATATATATATATATATATATATATATATATATAAACAGAAATACAGAGGTGTGTCACACAGAAAAACACCTGAACAGTAAACATTAACACATAAAATGGTGATTAGCAAACTAAGTGATGATATATTCATAAACGATCAACAATTATAGATTATGTTTTAATATCTTGTTTGTACAAACTAATAATGCAATTCCTTATGCATATCAAAGAATATATAATACACAATACGACTTTATCAAGTCCTGTTTATAAACCAGCATAACATTATAAAGTAAAAAGATTCCAAACTCCATCTAGTCTGGCTAAAACTAGGCCTAAGGTTTAACAAACAATCTACGTAAAAGAACTCGCACGTTGAGGTAACAATGAATGAAAAATTTCAAGAATACAGTTCTAGAGTATGTGTAGTTTATCTTGAAAAACATCTACAAATAACTAATGTCCAATCACATTTCAAGTCATGTGTGGGTCATCTCCAGCAACATGTGAAAAACAAAAATCTACAAAAGCCAATTGACTGTTTATAAACCATGCTGAGCACCACTGTAAGTTTTATGCCAATAGCTATCATTCGTTAATGGTCAGAGGTAATAACGAGTTATTCCAGAGTTGTTCTAGCAACTGGAAATCCATAAGGACTCATTTATAATTAGATGACACATCCCATTGAAGTAAGCTGGGTGGCCACAGCAAAACAAAAAATTCGGAAGAAACAGGACATTATCATTTCTGCATACCCACATCCCTTTGGCTGTTTCATGACAAGAAAACAATTCAGGGAGGGAAGGACTGCTAGCCCTTTCCTCCTTTACCTCCCTTACTTAGAGAAACTTATAGAAATTATATTAATTTTTATTGCTCTCAGACCAGAAGCCCGAAATTCCTTCAGGAAACGTTTTATGGCAGACGATTCTTACTGATACCTCTGAGAATCAACGTGTAATATAATATTCTGTAAAAACATATGCAGCTTAACTACATAAAAAATTATTAGAGTAAAATCGGCTAAATAATGTCAAAAATGCTGCTCACGCATACATCTAATGAGAGTATAAACCAATAGTGACCTTCTGTCAATTATGTTATTTTTCAGGAGTTCAGAAAAACAAATTTTTTCATGAAAGCACAGCAATGCCATGAAAAGCATAAAACACGCGTAAAACACACACAAGCACAAAAAATAAATACAAACAAGTACCCAGAACATCAAGATATATTATCACTTAATACACCAAAGAAATGATGTACAGTACAGGTACGAATGATCGAACGTGATGGAAAAGTGCAATCTTAAAAAGCGACGGGCAAGTGCAATCATAAAACGTGGCAGGAAAGTGCAATCATAAAACATGACAGGCAAGTGCAACCATAAAAAGAGACAGGTAAGTGCAGCCATAAAAAGCGAAGTAATAATGCAATTATAAATAGAATCTCGTGTTACTAGATGGAGAATGAGTCAAGCTTTTTACAAGGTAAACGAAGAAAAAACCTTTCAACTAGGGCAAAGAATTGGTAAACCAATATTAATTGCCAAAATAAAAAAGAAATCTATAAATTATGACTATTCTCAAAGCTTCAATGCCGAATGGTCGCTACCAACAGCCGCATCGTGAGGGAGAGTTTATTAACTTTTAAATAAATCTTAAAATTATAACTGCATTTTCAGGCTTCAGTTCTAAATAGTTGCATTGTGGGGTTGAGATTTCTTGACTTTCATCCGTAACCTCACTGGCTCTACTTAGCACGAAATGCTTCATGCTGGCTTGAAGAGTCAATCAGAAATTTTCAGGCTTTCTTTCCAACAGCTACAGGAATCTTAGGCAAAAACTCTTAAATATAAATAGCTATAAGATTCTCCTAATAAACAGGTAAAACTTAAATGCTGGTATGCTGTACATGAACGGCCTTTGTCAAATGATTTCATTAAGTTTTGAAATCCAAATTAATGTTCTAATATGCAATCAGACAAAATTGGAAAAAAAACTTACAACTAAATTCTCAATATTCAAAGAATGTAATAATTTACAGTACTTGTATAATTTGCCTAATCAACACAGCAATCCGTAACAATAGCGTATGTCAAAAGTATAAAAACGTTTATCGCTAACAGAGTTGTAAACTAATTTGCTGATTATAATAATATATTTTTCCCACAGCCTTACTGAAATACTAATTACCTCTATTTTCTCTGATATTCCTCGATATTATATCATCCTATACCAACTGGAGAGCATATGTAAATTTCAAAAACAGGAGGTACTGAGAGTAACTACTGTACATACAAAGAAATGTTTCAGTAAACTCCAGTCAAAGTGAAATTCTATTTATAATCCTACCAAACATATTAATGATATGAAGAAATCGATTTGGGTAACAATAGAAAAAATATAACCAATATGCTTAGGTATTGTAGAAATGAGAATTCACTCTAAATGTACTCTAAAGGTATTGTAGAAAAGAGACTATACTCTAAACATACTCAAAAGATATTGTAGAGAGAGAATTTGCTGTATCTACCCTATAATACAGTCAGTCTTCGACTTACAACACTCGCCTTGCAACAATTCAAATTTACAATAGACTTATCACAGGTTCTTACGATATTCTAGTTGTACCTATTATAAATTTAAAGCAATTTAGGTTCAGAATACACGGTACTGAACCAATTTGTTCCTTAGTACTTCATATATTTAGACTTATGACCATTTCAATTTCTATTTCATTTAATGAAACTTAGCTCCATCGTAGGTCGAAGTCCACCTGTACCCTGCACGAACAGATCATAGCACTGTGACACAGATTACATAAATGAAACAAAGTTAAAAAAATCTGACGAGACTACTGAAACAATTAGATAAGAAGCGGATCACGAAAAAAGAGACTACTAACATGCATATACAAAGTATATTAAAAAAACATTCTCATAGTAAATATGAGCTCAACCTAAACTTACTGTTGTATTCTAATATATTACAGAGTATGCTAGGAGGGCATGGCAGGTTTTCTAGTGGGCATACTAAAGGGAAAAAGAAAAAATATCGAGCATTAGAGATCACGTGCATACATTAAATCTAGGCACTGTCTAAAAGGGGAGGGGGTAAAAACAAGAAGGGATGTTGGGTAGAGAGGCACTGTATCACTTGTAATGAATATAATGTTAGTATCTTAATTATCTGTTATTGTTAATTCTATTGTGTATACCATTATAACAATCAAGAAATTATCCAATTGCCATATATATATATATATATATATATATATATATATATATATATATATATATATATATATATATATATATATATATATATATATATATATATATATATATATATATATATATATACACTCACAGAAAAGCACCCCTACTTCAAACAACCGAGTTACGAACATTCATAAATAAGAACAAAAACCTACTCATTATCTACCCATGTATTAATGTTTGTATTACTGTATTGTACTGCATTATTACATTATTATTACTGTATTAAAATTCATTAATACTGTATACTTTATGTTTTATGTAGGAGTTAAATGTCTTTAGCCTAATTACTGTACAGTACTATTTTTACCTAAACATAACTTACGTACAATTCAACTTATGAACGAATTTCTGGAACCTAACTAATTCGTAAGCTGGGGAGTAAGTATATATATATATATATATATATATATATATATATATATATATATATATATATATATATATATATATATATATATATATATATATATATATATATATATATATATATATATATATATATATATACACACAGCTGGCCCAAATTTTACGAGATTTTCAATAATGTGATTTTGAACATACGCGGTCAAAATTTATTTACTGATTTTCCCTAATATAAAATTATAACAAAATCTGTTTACACATTAATTTTATTTGTTACATAAGTACAACAATCTAGGCATGATTTAAAGTATACGAGAGCTTTTGGAATAGGTCATACACAAATTACAAACACCTTCATATAAAGGTTTTGAACATACAAAAATTCTGACTTATGCGGGGAGTAGTGAAACCAACTGATTGCTTATAACGATGGACATCTATAAATTATATAAAACTGCCTTATTTGTAGTTTCCTGTTTTAACACCAAGTAAGTAAGACGATACTGAGTGGCAAATATCATAAACTAAACTAGTATTACTTGTATCCACAAATATGTATTAAATGAGCTAGTTTCTGAATTCAGAATGGAAGTTATTATTACTCCAGTGAGGGTAACAGAAAGGTGGGACTTCTTTTGAGCTGATTCTATATAAAAGGTATTAGCAATATACAGTCTACTAGTGCAACCACAAAATCAATCTCAAAATACACTTAAATTTCTTTCAAAACTCCATAATATACCGAACTTCACAAAAACCGTACCCTTGTAATCGTAGAAACAACCTGAAAGTTCAAATATCTTCCTTCATAATACCACACACAATTACAAAATTTATCAAAACATGCTCTACACCAGTGGAAATCCATAAACAACTTCAAAGTTTAAAGAACATACCTTAACTCTACCACATTAAATAAAATCTCCCAAAACCATATTCACAAACCATAGAATCAAATTCAAAATTTTTACAATTTTCCTTCAGAATGCCCAAAATTTTGAAAAAAAGACAATTTTACTACACATAAAATATCTCTAATTTAGTACTGCTCTCATAAAATATCTTTAATCGAATATATAAATTTACAAAAAAAATTTAAGAGAAGAGGAGTACAGTAACTTGAGCACAATTATATTGAGATGCTTGTATCTCCTCCCCCTTCAAAGCCGATAACCTATGGAACATCTCAAAACTATCCACCAATCAAGATGGGGTTTGAAGGCCTCCAAAATACGTCCCATTTCTGAGCTCAGTAACTAATTTCTAACTTGAAGCAAGTTTGAAATGAGGGAAAGGTGGTATAGTGGTGGCAGTTTATTATTGAGGGAATCAGACAGTGACAGTAATACAAATGTGAAGCACCCACTTAAGAGAGGTAGGTTGTGACATATACTCAAACAAACTAAAAACAATCCATTAACATCTCTACTTTAAATTCCTCCCATTGCAAAATTAACAACCAATAAGTGACATTCCTAAACTATTCAACAATGAGAAATGGGGCCTAGGTATGCAAAACAGTTTAAGTAGATAATTCCTATAATATTCAATAGTGACTAATGGGGCTTAGTTAAGGAAACTATGTTAAGTAGTTAATCCCTAATATACTTAACAATGAGAAATGGGGCTTAGGAAATGAACTCGTTTTGAAGAGTAAGAAATTTTTTAGAAATTGTATAGTTAGAAAGATAAAAAATGTTGAATTGCACAATAAAGGTATTATTCATCCCTTTAAATAATCTCCTTTCAAGATAAAGTCTAACCCAGCTGAATATTTGTGTGGTTATGAACATTTTGAGGGGACAACATTTTCCATTTCTAACTTCTGACAGATACCTGGTAACACAGCAACATAAGTAACAATGTACTTGAAGACTGTTTGCAAATAATTTTCTTAATATGCTATTCACCCAACTTAAAGTTTTTTTTTTCTACATTTTTATGCATCATTGCTAGACCTCATTACAGTTGGTTGAACCTGTGTTCAAGCCCACCACAGGGCGTTAAGAAGGGTATCCAGCCAGTTCTTAATTTCAATGCTGAAAGGACTTCTTAATTTCAATGCTGAAAGGACTAATCCAGTAATACCCAACCATAATTTATATTTTTCTACATTCATAATTACTGTGATCTTTTTTCATTACCTTGACTACACTTCACAATAAAAAGTATATAAGAGCTCATATTACCTAACCCTTTCTGGTTCTTGTATAGTATTACCACCTAAAAATATGAATTGTGTATTGAATAAAAGATATGGCAATATAGTTGCGAAATACTGTACTGGACTTACTTATCCAGAGAATTTTTTTTTTTCTTTTTTTTAAGGTGAATTCATAAACACAAGAATAATTTTGACTACAAATGGAAAAACGGGAAACAACGGAGTACTTAAGCACTTATGAGTATATTTATCTACTCATTTGCAGAGGTTACCGCTGAAAATGAGAGGATAAATATACCGTACTTGTAAGCGTTAATTTACTCCGTTGTTTCCTGTGCTGTATTCGCTTTACATTCACATTAATCATATTCACAATTTCCATGTGTTTCTTGTGAAGCAGAATCATAAAAACAAATTAATTTATGTACTCATCTTCAGAGGTTGCTCCTGAAGATAAGTACATAAACATACTCTTAAGTTCTAAGGTACTCCGTTTTTCCTGTTTTCCCTTTGTAGTCAAATTAATCATACTGTATTTACAATCTCCACGTGTTTCTCGTGAAACAGCTTCATAAAAAAACAATGTAGAAGGATGCAAAACTATAAATATACAAAAAGCTATAGTTACTGAAATTGCAAGAAAGAATAAAAATCATTAACGTACCATAGTGTATTTCTATGGGTAAGGTAAGTTAGATTAAGTTAGGTTAAGCTGTATTTATGATAAAAATACAAAGATGAATGGACAAGACAAACTCGACTGGATAAAAAAATTTTTTATGTTGTTGTTACTGTGTGCTTTTTGTGTGTCACTATATTCCCAATTCACATGGGGTGCAATAGACAAGTTAGAGCTGGGGAATTATGGCTGCTTGCCCTTCCTAAGCCTAGCGGGAGACTCAAACGCAGGTCTGTAAATTCCCAAAACGGGTCCTCTTCCCACTGCGTTACTGCAGTCCCTAAAAGCTAATGAATATTCTAAAATGAGATATCTCTTAAACTGCCAAAAAGGGAGAAATTTTAAAGACATCAGTAAAAATTTTAATATATTCACAAAAATAAAAATATGAACAACTGGGGAAAAAGAAAAAGTAGGTATTAGAGTAAAAATATTCCAGACAGAAATTCTAAAGAAATAACATCCACACACACACACACACACATATACAAATAATCCAAAAAGTACCACTGACAATTTAAATGTATCACATGATACAAGAATGGTACACTTTAAGATGGTAATGAAAGCTTTTATTGAAATAATTATCATATATCTACCTGAAAAATACTATTTTTTCTCACTATATACCTGAAAAATACTTTTTTTTTTTAACGGGGGCTTTTTATCTCACCCACAATATGCCTTGCTGAGCATAACTAATATGAAAAATCTGAGTGAACAATAATTCTAAACTAGTATATCTAAGAACGACAACTACCTTCAATACTACCACAGTTATAAACAAATTTATTATCAGAGTAAGAGAAACCGAATCTACATAGGTAAACCAAAACCTACTGTTAAGGCATTCCACATTACACTAATCAGAAATATAAACAATCAAGAAGTTAATTATTACTTACAAATCTTGGTTCTGGATAGTAAACAGAGCTTATTATACAATTATAACATCCACACAAGTTTAGTGAGTATCTCCGTTGCTAATTTCTTAACTTAAAAGAAAATATTCATCTTACACGCTCTTCATTTCATAAAATAACAGAGTACATACAAAATAACGAAACGACACTGTTATATACTCATTCAAATCACTGGTAAATGTGATAGCATTTACTAGTCCAAGTACAGTAATTGGTTAATGAGATAGTTCAAGTCGTTAGTTAACGAACTGACGTCATTTTATACTAGTTCAAATCGTTAGTTAATGACAAAACATTTTTATCTACAAGTTAAATTAAAACAATCCATGGCATCCAATAAACTACAAACGACTACACAGTGTAGTTATATATATAATCTTTGCACTATATAGTGTCTGAACTATTTTATTGTGAATATGAACTTTAATGGTGAGGTAGGTACTTACCACGTACCCTGTTACCAGCAGCTAGGTATCAATCCTAGCTTCTCAGAGATTAGCCCACTCACAACCATAAGATACCACTTTCAGTAGCGAGAAACTAATGGAAGTCTCAAGTGCATTACAAATCTTTTTGCTTGTATCACTATTTACTCACTGAGATAAGTGACATTATTTATGATGCTTGAAACTCTGTATAACAAACCGAGAAATTTAGTATTTGTGATAATGGGGAAATATTTTCAGTTTTTATTTGCTTCGATTAATAGGTTGAAAATTTGTATGTGGTTCTAAAAGATCAATTATAAATCTTAATATTCACAAAAAGTATTAAAACATTTCTTTTTTTTTTACACAGTGTCACTATTGGTCCCTATTTTGGGGTAGATGAAAGGCTGGATGCCCTTCCCAACACCCCACCATGGGCTCGAAAGCACGTCCGTCACCTAAAGAGATGAGCATTCTACCACTATGATATGGAAGTCCCATTGGAACAAATATTAATAACAGAGATAAATTAAGCGAAGAATAAAAGCCAAAGACAGATGAAACTGACAAATGAAAATAACTTCACTCCAATGTGCATGTGTATAATCATTCTTGTAAGAGTCCATGACTCACGAGTCCAAAACTTACAAAGATTTAAAAGAGTTCAATACCTATGAAAAGTCCAAGACTTTAAAACTATTGTATACCTTTTTCAAGATGTGCATTTGCAACAGTTTACAATAAAAGAGTAATTTATTAGAATATGATGAAAATACAGTCCTTATAAATATATACAGTGCTAAAGTCTCACAATCATTTGAAATATACATATGCATTGGAGAGTCTTCCTTTCCAGCCAATTACCATACAAGTGTTATTACATACAAGTGTTATTTCTACATAAACAGTACATAGAAAAGGAAAACTTAAAATTAACCCTTGTGCAACATTATGAAATGTTTGATTATTTAGTGTTGTGAAAACAGATGACCACCAAAGCCAGAAAAGAAAAGACAATTGTTCTAAATAAGTTTAAAGTGCTCGATACAAGTTGTGGAACAATATATAACAAAGATATGAGTAAACCAGTAATGCAATACCTCTCTTATGAAAGGTAAGAGTAAATTGTTAACAAATCCAAAAGGTGGTAGCGAAAATAAAGCAATCAGAACAGACTGCAAGCACATTCTAGCATGCAAAAGTGTTCATGAGGAGATGACGTTTAAATTTAATATGTGAATCAGTTGGTGTTTATTTAAACAGTATTTGCCATGAAAATTGGTGCTGGACATGTGATGAGCACGACTAAGCTAGTCTAAACTGGCTGAAGATGAAGGTGTAAAAGTCGACACAAACAGAAAACAAAAGGAGGGGGACATGAGACGCAAAAATATCTAAAAAAAAAAATATTAGGGAACCCCCACAAGA
Source organism: Halocaridina rubra (assembly GCA_037179515.1). Classification (NCBI taxonomy): domain Eukaryota; kingdom Metazoa; phylum Arthropoda; class Malacostraca; order Decapoda; family Atyidae; genus Halocaridina; species Halocaridina rubra. The sequence goes on from JAXCGZ010021563.1 coordinate 33,866, forward strand.
CCACTCACGTACTTGTCCTCACGTTAGCCGAAGAGGAACGGAGGCCTAGGTAACAATTTAGTTCCATGAGCCATTTCAAGTGTTGTATTACTGTGAAAAGGGACGGGGGAGGAACAAATAACTGTATATACACAGTTGGGAAAACCAGTGCCTCTTGACGAGGCACAGAAACAACAATATATTTGTTACTGTAAATCTGAGACAAAAAAAGGGGACATGTGCATGAACAAAAAACAAATATATTTAATTCATAAAAATCATATTTTGTAATTGCTGTGGAAAGATGGTGTTATGCAGTGACCTAAAATGAAGGGGAGATTACAAAACTGCATTTTATATCACTGAAATATAGCAAAAATGGGTCCAGATATATATGTCATCTAAAGCTCTATTAAAGAACCACATTTTTAAATTGAATGATATGGGGACTATAATTAACTAGTAAATATATGGATTATTCTTCCTGGTTTTTGTAAATAAGAGAATCCTGGTCAACAGATGGACTCTTATTGCAAAATATATGTATCTCTCAAAAATATACACATAAATAAAAACATTCAAGGGCTATGGTAAACAACTCGAATAAGACTATACTCACAGTACAATATAATGTACACAATACACATGGAATACATAAACAGTACGCATAATATCTACAGGGTGATTCAAAAAGTGCTGTAATTGCCGTACTGGCAACAATCATGCCCTTTTCAAAAAAAAATAAATAAATAAAAAATGTGACCATATGAAGAATAATGAAATCACACGAAGAATTACGATATCAAATGAGGAATTACGTCCTCTACTTCGAACTGGGTCCTAATATCCCTGTCATTTATAATGATTGCAATTAACGATTATTAAAGTCTGCTCATAAGCTGATCAGGATAGTGTGAAAGGGATAAAAATGCCTACAAACAGTCCCTTGCATTAAGGCAGGTGGCTGAGTCAAAGCACACATAGTAGCTTCTGGTGAAAATGTACTTTGATTCGGCCACCCACTTACAAGGGGGTACAATCAGTTCTATTGTTGTTGATGGATAACTGTGTTGCCTCAATCTCAAAATTTGCTTCATCATTTTACTCTTTAATGACCTGACCTGACTCATCTCAACTTATATATGTGTACAATTTTCAGTCTAAATAACCCCATATAAGTTTATCCAAAACTAATGTGGCACAGCAGGAGGAACCTTTGCATTAAAAATGGCACTCATATGTGTTTTACATGAAAGTAAAAGGGAGTTCGTTATGAAATGAATCATGTTGTATAAATGCTGAAATTTGCAATACAGTTACCAATTATCAGAAAAAAAACATTTTTTACAAACAACAGTTCAAAGACAAATACCCCGAACATTTGCTTATATTCCAAGTTATGTTTCCGAAATTAAAGTCATCAGCGATGCAAACTCTAACCTAACCTAAAGCTTATTAATGATTTCTTCTCTTTATTGGAGAATCTTTAAGGAAATTGTCTAGGGGTACTTATCCAGGAGATATTGTTCTATGGCAGTGTTTCTCAACCTTTTTTAAATCAGGGCTCATTTGTAGAATAATTAAACCTCTGAGACGCACTTAATATATCAGTAAGATAAAAATATCCATAAAATTCTAAAATAGGAAAATTTTAAAAAAAGGCTCTTGAAATAAGCATGTGCACTGAAGACAATACAATATATTATATCAAGTATGCTTGTGTGAGACCTGTGCTTGATGTGCTTTGGCAATTTTTGTTTAATATTAGGCCTTATATGTCATAAGCATACTCTCATTTCCTCATCAATACATCTAATATTTGATCTAATTTTACATTTAATGTTGGTAAATGTGGAAAATCCTACTTCACAGAGGTATGATGTGGAGAACTGCAATAAAGTATTCAGTGCTTTACGAGCTATTGAAGGATATTCTTCTTTGATGCAAATCCAAAATTGATGAATCGGAATCTCTTTATGTTCAATTTTTAAGATGTCCCTCGCTGTACTTAGGTCAAAGGATTACCACTAATTCCTGTATTCAAATGTCATTATAGCTGCTTCTCACATGCTTTAGGACGGGTTGTTATAAGATTTTATATCAACCATTGACGAGGGAGATAACGACTGATTTAAATCCCTTGAGGAAGGGAAAAAGGAAAGAAGTATCCATTCCTTTTAAAAGATTAAGGAATTGAGCATCCAGTTTAAAATATGAAACGACAAAGACTTGACTCAGACATGTGAGCCACGTGCCTATCTGTATTTTTTTTAAATAGATTTTTTACATAAAAAAATCATAAATTACTCTTCTGTTAACTTGGGGCGCACCTGGCTACCTCTCAGGGCACTCTAGTGCGCTTGGGCGCACCAGTTGAAGAAACGCTGTTCTATGGGTAGTCGTCCCAAGGGGGTATTGTCAGGGGGCAGTTGTTTGGGGGGAGTTAACCAATTACCACAAACCTATTATAAGTTCTGAGCAGTATATAAAAGTTTGCCCAAACAATCTATGAACTCACAAGAGAAAGAAAGACAAAAATACTCAAATAAGTAAAGTTAAGATACATGAATCTAAGGGTATAAATGGGTGCTGATGTCAAAAGCTAACGTTTCCAAGTATAATAGATATTTCAAGGACCAAAATATATGGAAGTTTGTTATTAACACAGCTAGGTGAAAATTTAAGCATGAGTTTGCTTTATATAATTTGATATTACATAAATTATATAATTTCTAGATACCAAGTGTGTCCATAAGAATGAGAGAATATTTTTGGCTTTATCTGCAAAATATATTTAAAAACAATTATAAACATGAATGTCTAAAATAACACGTAAACATTTAAACCCTTAACTGGCAATTTTTGTGTAAAAAAAATTTTCATTTTCAGACGAATTTCCCATCGCATACCACAAACTTCCTGATGATGTAGAGGGTCTACTAGGTGACTTTGTTGGTGGTAATTCTGCTACCAACCACTGCCAGATGTAAGAGTCATCGAGTATGCTCGCTTTACGCTCAGAAAAGCCAAATAAACTCGTGTTCAGCTGGTTTTTAAAGGCTACCTTTTTGACAAGTTAACTCATCTAAGATTGAAAATAACACTTTGGGTAATAACGAATTTTCTCGTCTTTGCCGGTTAAGGGAATAATTTAGGTTGAAATATAGTGTTACATAGAAGGAAAATAGTATTCTTCAATACTAGAGTAAGTGGAAGCGGAACTAAGTATATACAGATAGAATTCTAAAAAGCCTGTACTTAAAGCCTGTGTTTACATTAACCGATACAAATGGAGGTTCACAGAATTCTGTGCAGGCCTGCAAAAGTCTGTGCTGTACTTATAGCCAGTATGTATCTAACATTTTTCCAGTCTAAAAAATATCTAACTTACGTTCAGTTTTAGCTAGCCGCCAACCTATTTAGCAGAACAGAATTTTGTTAGGGCCTGCAACAGCCTTTATCTACAAATACCAATATAAAACAATGTTCCTAAACACTCCTATTACAAAAAGAAAATGTAGCTTTAGTTAACCATCAACCTATTTAGAAGGGATCGTGGAGTTTAAAGAGTTCAGTGCCAAGCTTTGAAACCTAAAAAATTTTCCACATATCAATGAGACTTTGCAGTTTTACAGAAGCTCCCCTACTTACAAACAACCGAGTTACAAGCATTTGCAGATACGAACAAAAACCTACCTATTATCTACCCATGTATTAATGGATATATTACTGTACTGTACTGTATTATTAAATTGTTATTACAGTATTAAATTTCATTATTATTGTATACTTAATATTTTGTGTAGTAGTTTAAGTGTCTTTAGCCTTACTGTCTACTTAATATTTTGTGTAGTAGTTTTAGTGTCTGTAGCCTAAGTACTGTACAGTACTGCATATGTATGTACTGTGCAGTACTATTTTTTACCTAAAAACAACTTACAAACAGACTTCTGGAACCTAACTTGTTCATACATAGGGGAGAGTCTGTACTGACAGTCTTACGTTTGCAATTCGCACTAAAGGAGGGTCTGTGTGCAAATTGATAGTTTCAATAAAATTAAAGAGGGGTCAATTGTTCTTGAATCAACAGTAGTATTACCTCTAAATCTTCACAAACAGTTTACATTTCCTTCAAACAGTTCCAATAACTGTTTTTTTTTCTTGCTCCTTGTCCCACCTTGACTTATTGTAGGAGAAAAACGAGGATCTTCTGCCTTAGCAGAAGAAACTCACCCACTTACCAAGTGGATGACCCAAGCAGGGTGACAGTGGGAGAAAATTTTGATCGGGGTATGATTGGTTCTAGCGAATGTATGTGCTTTGACTAGGCCACATGTGTGCATGTATGTACGAATTTACGTATAGCCTTGTCCCAACCTTACATATCTATTTTTGGAATACTCCTATCGTTAAGAATTTTTCACATGAGCTAGAACAGCCCCAGGTCAGAAGTTAATGGCATGATATATACAGATGGTGACAGCTCTACTTTTGCCAATTCAAAAATAACTAAAACAGCCAATGCACTTTATTATGCAACTCATCAAAATGAATGGGACAAGCTGATGAAAATGGAATTACAAGAGACAATAGAGAGGTTGTATTTGTTGCGATGAACAGAACGCATCTTCTGTTCAATAACAGTATGATAGTATGTAATGTGTAAAGTGTGTACTATATAGTACAATGGGCGTAATACCTTAATCATCTGGTACGTGCCCGCGTGGCACAATATGCAAACATTTTATTCTTTTGTATCAGAATTTATTTTAATCCTACTTGATATGTACCTGACTGATGCAGTAGTGCGCAATTTATTGATCAAAACAACAACAACTCTGTTCACCATTAAGTAATGATCTTTGATTACTCAGGAAAGAGACTTCCCATAGCTCTTGAAATAATAAACTAACCCCTGTCATGCTTTACACAGTCAGAGAAATATAAGACACTAGAACCTCCAATGTCTAACATCTCTGTTTTAAAACAACAATATTGTCTATATATCTTAAATCTACTACGTTCTGGATCCAAACCTGGGACTTGTAGAACAGGAGTTCACAGCTTGGTGCACTGAGCCACAGAGGTATCTGTGGCTTGGCAAATTAAGCTGTGGACTCCTGTTCTACAGGTTCTAGGTTCGAATGCCGACAATCGGAGTTGGAATATTTGGAAATATTTTAATGCTTAACTGCATTGAATTGTTCTATTAAACCATAGTTGTTATACCTGAACGGTAGATTGTATGGGTAAAATAAACTCTATTTAGACTTTGTCTAAGATGAAAAGAGTAAACACCTGAAAACACAAAAACTAATACAGTCTAAGAAGAAAAAGAGTAACAAACAAAAGCTGAAAACACTATAACTAATATAAGTAGTTGTCGTCTTCACACTCGTCTAAGAAAAAAGTAAGAAATTGACAACAGTAAAAACTAATACAAGAAGAAGGTACTGGAGTAAAAAATAAAAATTCTCTCTGAAAAATATTATACAATGTATACAATTTATACATGAGTGTATAATGTACACAGTTAAGTAAATAGAGAGGCATATTCGATTATGTTAAGAAACAATGTTATTTTCAAGCTTGTGCACAAACATATCAATTCCATAATTAGCCCATAGCAGTTTTTATTTAATGCATTTTGGACTCGATGTCTATATGATTACAGAATCTACTTAATCATTTACAAATAAACAGAATGTATAACCCAACATACAAAATATTTGTATGGTGCCTACATATTCAGAATACAATTTATCATTTAACGATAAACTAAAAATCATTACTATTAATTACTTGCATACTAAAACATACAAAAACTCGATAAATTAAAATCCTTATAATGCAAGCGAAGTTATAAAAAAAAGCTGTTGATGTATTTTCCCGACTTATCTGTCACTAATTATCCCCATTGAAATTCAGGTGGACACAGACAGGTTAGCACGGGAAAAAATAACAAGAGGCAAATTCAGCAAGTGTAAAGTCCAAAATGCTTCAAATAAGTTAATTTTACATGTTGAGGGTAACAATAAATAAGCACGGAGTAGGTTATTCTTAACTTTTGTATGTCAAGGCCTCCCTAAATATATTATACAAGCAGCGAATAAGCAGTGCACTAATTTCTCTAATGTTCACAGACTTCCATCTAACAGACCATTATCAAATACAAGATAAGGCAAAAAGCTGGGACTTCGCGATGGATTGTATTGATGACATGTCTGCAGTGGATATGAATATTCAGATAACATACTCAATGCAAATAGC
>JAXCGZ010021564.1:0-7500 GCA_037179515.1 Halocaridina rubra
TTGTGAGTGCTCTCTACCAGTTTTCTCGCAATTCACCTCCCATATATTTCTATAACCAAGTCTTATGCTGGCAGCAACTCTATCACAGTCCCCTGTAAGCATTTTACCCATGCTGTATTTGTGTCTCAGCCTTTTGAAGTTTTCGTAATGTTGGATCGAACAGCTGCTTACATGCTGTGTGAGTGTAGAAAGTTCTTGCTCTTCCATAATCTCATTATACAACATTATTTTGAACTGAGACAGTGTGGTTACAGATTCAGACACTGAACTCTCAGTTGCCATTTTTGCCAGCCTATTCATTACCTACTATCCCAACATGGGAGGGTACCCATGAAAACTAAACTTGGGAGTTCAAATTTTGCGCAGTTAATAAGAGCCTCTTGAATTTCAGTCATGTGCCCAACATGGGAGGGTACCCATGAAAACTAAACTTGGAGTTTAAATTTTGCGCAGTTCATAAGAGCCTCTTGAATTTCAGTCATGTGAGTTTTGTAGGAGCTTTTAAATGATCTCAGTGACAGAAGCGCACTGTGAGTCACAGAATATGATAACATTTTTCCTAGCACTAAGAACATGTTCAATAGCAAGTTTTAGTCCAACAATTTCACATTCGGTGATTGATGACCACTTTGGCATACTCAGTGCTTTGTCAAATATTTGCTGCCCTTCAAAATTTCCATAAACTATAATGCTGCACCCAGACCCTCCTGTACTGCTTGTGTGAGACCCATCAGTGTAAATGCAGAGTGTTTCATTGCTATTTGGGAAACTAGTTCCAATAAAGACTTCAAATTCATCTAACCATTGATGTTTCTTAATAATTGGGGCGACATTCAGATCAGGTGATAATATTGGAGAGAGAATTTCTGGCCCATTCCTCTTGCAAGGATTTATTAATCGTGCAGGACCACTCTCAGTAAATAGTGTTACATTATGTTTTTTGTCTCATTGGTTATAAGCTTAAATATCTTGGGGTAAATTTGTCTTTCATACTGTATGTTACCTTTTATTAGTAATTTAATGATTGTTGGCGCTGACTGCGGCCCTTGCAAATGACCAGCATTACATGGATGAGGCCGAGCTGATTTCGCTAATTTAACACCAAATGTCACCGCTGACTGTTTGATATGTTCTATCAAAGTTGGTAGGTTTAATTCATGTTGCATATTAATAATTCTGGTGCTCATAGGGCAGCCAAGAATAATCCTCATAGCTTTGTTTTGATTTTTTTCTAGGGGTCTTAAGATAGTCATAGTACAAAGCTGCAGGGTGTGATACTCGACTAATGACCTGACATTTGCGAGATAGAAAGTTCGGCATATGTTAATACCTACACCAGATACCCTAATGGCAAGAAGCTTTAACGGTCTGAGTCTCTGTTGCAGTCTTTCACACAAATCTTTGAAAGCTCTGTGTGAGGGGGATAAGGAACTGGTATTCCCAAATATTTGTGATTTTCGCACACCTTAACCATTTGATTGTTTAATACAAGGTGAGGCTCTTGCGAGATACTGGAAAAGTACTTTGTTTTTGGAGTTGAAATGACAAGACCAATGTCTTTTGACACTTGAGAAAATTCATTAAATATTATTTGCATATCACTGGCAGAAGGTACCCTTACACAAATGTCGTCTGCATAGCATATGATGGTGCATTCATCATATGGTAGTCTGAGAGACTTGAGAAGCTTATCCATTAAGATGTTAAAGAGAAGAGGATACAGAGCTCCTCCCTGTGGAGTTCCCAGCGTAAATTCCTTTTCACCGGAAGTAAGAAAGCCTTTATAGTACACTTTAGAGGTTCGACTACTTAGGTAGCATCTAATTAGTTGCAGTAGTTTACCTTGGACCCCTAAAGTTGCTGAATGATCCAAAATAACGGTTCTGTTTGCAATATCAAAGGCATTTTGCAAATCTAGAAAAACAGTGACTTCAGAGCAGTGCTCAGCATTCATAAATTCTACAAAACACTCTTTGGTACTTTTTCCTTTCCTAAATCCATACAAATTATTTGATAATTTTCCCTCGAGAGTGAAATCAAGTCTGTTAAGAATGACTCTCTCAAAGGCTTTGCAGAAGCAGGATGTCAGAGAGATGTGTCTTAATTTTGTACTTTCTTTTTTTGGAATGGGAAAAATAATGCTTTTTTTCCATTGTTCTGGAAGTGTGCGCCCATTATAAAGTGCTAAATAAAAATTGAATTGGATCAATACCATTACAAATATCATCATTGAGATCTCGGATTACTTGATACGTAATGCCATCTCATTTTTCGTTATGTAGTCAATGAATCTGTCCTCTTCCATTGTTCTTGCACAAGATAATTCCATGTTCATCATTCTTTCAAAGTCAAGATTTCTTAATCGTTATTGAATATCACAAGGAAGGTTTTCAAAGGAAGATGTCTTAGAGTATTGTAAGAGAAGTTCTTCAGCAAGAGTTTGGGAATCATTTATTTGTGACACACTGACGTTTTTGCCTACCAGAGCATTAATTGACTGCCATATTTTAGAACTACTAGTATGAGCATTGATAGACTGTAGGAAGTTTTGAAAGTGCTTAATTTAAACATCACTTTTAAGCTCACGGTACTCTCGTAGCGTAAGTAACAGATTTTCAAGAGTGGTTGCATTGTTGTCCCTTTTATATATATCAACTGCACTGTATACCTGTTTTTTAAATGTATTTAGCTTGTTACCTTCTGTCGAATGGTTTTTCTTCTTAATTGCTTTGTGTTTAGGCTTGTACATGTAAGTTCTATGGAATAAATAAATCCGTTCTATCAAGAGATCATAGATTTCTTGGCCTGTAATGGTCTGAATATCTATATTTTCAAATGTTGAAGCCATAAAAGAGCGAAAAGGGGCAACAAATTCGATAAGAATACTTATCTGCTTTCGTTTATGTGCTTGACAGTTGCCGGAATCGAGTAGGAATGTGCTCTCAAGCGCAAAGTGGTCAGAAAATAGATCGTCTAGTCTCCTACAAGTAAAGTTTTTCCCATATTCTAAACCATGATAAAATATGTAGTCTAGTCTACCACCTCTAAGGTGGGTACGCAAACGTGGTCCTAGTAAGGTAAAGTTGTTATCACTAATAAACTCATAGAGCCGTCTGCCATTGTAATTACAGGTGTTATCAGATGTTTCTGCAAATTCTTTGTGCCTTGCATTAAAATCTCCAGAGAATATGATGTTCTCATAAATAAGAGGATGTGGTAATTTTGCTTCATTGAAAGCATCGGTTCCAATATAAGTATTACAAACAAAAAGGATTGGTTTTGACATTTATTTTGAAAAGCATGTATGTGACATTCTTTTCCATTATACATATAATATATATATATACATATTATATATATATATATATATATATATATATATATATATATATAATATATATATATATATATATATATATATATACTGGTTACGGAGAGAAAACAAGAAACAACGGAGTAACTTAGCGCTTATAACTATATTTATCTACTCATGTTCAGAGGTAATATACATAAGAAAAAAATACTAAAAGAAAAGTATATAAACATCAATTATAATTAAGTAAGGAGATAATCAATAAATAAAGAGCACATGGGACTCTTTTCACAAACACAGAAAGCTACTTTTGATGAAGGGGGAGGAGTCTATCCATAAAAAATAAACATGCTGGTACACTATATCTGCTTCAAATTGTCTGCAATGTTTTATGTGGTTAAGTGGAGATTTGACTTAAATGATAGCACTCAACAATGGCTAATGAAAATTATTTTTACATGTAAACAAATCTAGAATTATGGCACCCAACAGCCACTGACGTAAACACGATCAAGCTAAGCGACGTATAATATATATTACTCTTAATTAATAATCGCAGGGTGCTCTTCTGCCATCAATCAATTGCTACAAAACATTTTATTCTTAGTTACTTGCTATGATATCTAAAATGAATTGCAAAATATATTAACATATGATTTATACATGACCAAATATAGATTGTAATGTTTAACAACTGCATATCAATGGGAATGCCCATGTGCACATGTCCCCATGTACAGTTATATGAATAATAAAAATAAAATTACTGTAGTTGATATCATGAGAGAGAGAGAGAGAGAGAGAGAGAGAGAGAGAGAGAGAGAGAGAGAGAGAGAGAGAGAGAGAGAGAGAGAGAGAGAGAGAGAGAGAGAGAGAGAGAGAGAGAGAGAGAGAGAGAGAGAGAGAGAGAGAGAGAGAGAGAGAGAGAGGAGAGAGAGAGAGAGAGAGAGAGAGAGAGAGAGAGAGAGAGCAATGATAAATCAAGAAACCCAAAACACATTAATCAAAATTATCAAGACAAATGTAGTAATAATTTCATAACTATCGTCAATACTAAAATGGAAAGGTGTGTGTATGAGAGAGAGAGAGAGAGAGAGGAGAGAGAGAGAGAGAGAGGAGAGAGAGAGAGAGAGAGGAAGAGAGAGAGAGAGGAGAGAGAGAGAGGAAGAGAGAGAGAGAGAGAGAGAGAGAGAGAGAGAGAGTGGAACACATACATAAAATAATCATAAGAAATAAATCTTATTACCCAATGGCTTGCCAATTCTACAGAACTTATCCAAACAATTACAGCAAGAGAATACAAAAATCGTAAAAAAAAAGCAAAACAAAAGCACAGTATGTCAAGAAAATTAATATGCAATTAAAATCATACATTACTTTATAATAAGAAGATACATACTGAGGCTCTCAATATGTAGTATCTATTTTATACAAAATGCTGCAATATGTATGTTATTAAAACAAGTAAGATATTTGTCACAAATAAATGGACTCCGGTGACAAACCTGCCAAAGAAACATCCTCCTCTGTGTGATTAATTCATGCAGAATGGTTTTAAGACTAATAAAAAAACACCTACATTATAAGAAAAATACTTCCAAAGTAGATAGATCTCTTAACCTGGAGTCCCCGGGACGAAGGCGAGAATCTTCATATCCCTAGGAGGCTATTCAAAAGATCTTCGCAAAAAATCGATAAAGTAATTATCAAAAACTTATACTGAAGAGGCCAAAACTCTCTTTGCGAATAAATCATTCAACACCAGGTGGAAAAGCGAGGACTTGCATTTGTTTAAGAAACATCCCAACTCCAATAATCCTTGTAGGAATTAATGACTTCGCGTAACAGAATCACGCACAAAGTTTAACCTAGCACCAACTATTACCAGAGGTATTATCTCTCCTTCTACAAATAAAGTCTTTCCATCCGGAGGTTCCATTGCATAGGCGGTGATGTTCATATATGGACAGCAGAGGCTGTCTTACTCACATGAACTTCGGAGAAATTCGCAGGGTCATCTTCAACACAAGATCAACTTCCCACTTGCAACCTACGCTCAGGCGTTTCTACGGCCGCTTTCACACCAAAGTGGCACGTCGCACGTGGCATGCCAGGTGCGACGTGCCACTTTAGTGTGAAAGCGGTCTAAGACCGAACTAAAGCTTCAAAAAAGCAGAGGATTCGCTATAGAATTATATAGACACAGGACACAGAATAATAGGAAAATGAAAAAAAAAAACATTCTTTATTATACATAGAATGAATACTATGACGAACTACAGTCATACCTATGAAGTTTTTACCATTCTTGCAAAAGGATAATACTGAGAAAACTTAATGATTGACAGAATATATGATTTGCAACAATAAAAATAAAATATATATTGCTTTCCCTGTCATTTATAACAAATGAGAGAAACCATCTGCAATCCACAGTGAGGTCTGAGAGATTTTTGCCTGAATTTCAGATACAATATTTGCAGAAAGATTAGAGCAAGGGAAAAGAGATAACAAAACAATATACAGGGTGTCCACAAAGTCTGGGTACATAGGAAATTTCACTATGCAGACCTATTCACTCGAGTTCACCTGAATTTTGTAAAGCGCATCAAATTATGCATTGAAAATGATGGAAATCATATTGAAAATATTATTTATTAACATTAGATTTAAATAATATTGTTTTGTTTTAAAAGTATGTGTTAATCTGCTGTGTACCCAGACGAAGTCTGGGTACACAGCAGATTAACACATACTTTTAAAACAAAACAATTTTATTTAAATCTAATGTTAATAAATAATATTTTCAATATGATTCCCATCATTTTCAATGCATAATTTGATGCGCTTTACAAAATTCAGGTGAACTCGAGTGAATAGGTCTGCATAGTGAAATTGCCTATGTACCCAGACTTTGTGGACACCCTGTACATGAATATACAGTCACTCTCCCACGTGGAAGAGCCTCCGAGAAAGAAATTAACAAAAAGTTCAACTCCCAAACTTAAAACTAAATCAAAATATAAACCAATGATCACCAATGAAAATGGGGAAACTGATTAAAGATAAAACTTCAGTGATTGTAATAGAAGACACACAAATCGAACCAGGTTTTGAAAGTTTCTAACCTGAACTAAATAAATAGTGAGGGAGCGAAATCGCTGTCTTCTGATTTTCATCTCTTTAATTCTCACTGGATGTTTATGTAAATAACACTGATAAACTGGTAAGGAAAAACTTGTCATTGGTTGTACATGAAATACAAAATGCACAACCTAAACCAGCATTGTGAATTCTATCATACAATGTAAACAAAGGTAGCATCAACATTGTCTAATGGGATTTTTTTACCTCCAAACTCTCATTGAATGCTGTCATAAATTAGAGAACAAACAAAGCCAGCACCATCATGTCTTCAGAAGATCTTCTACATTTATCATTGGAAGTTCATATAAATCACAGTGATTTATAAAATTCTAATTGAGATTTATGAGATAAACGAGAGATATTTTTTCTTGCAATTCACTGGTAATTAACTTACCGTTTTCATGAGTTTCCATGAAATCCAACCATACTCCACGAAACTTTCCACGATAAAGTAATATTTCTCCATAAAATGTTTCACACAGATAGCTCATATATACCTGGTGCACATGCAAGCCATAGCAAATTTCCACAAGTTTCAGCCACATGTCACAGTATTCGATGGCTACAATATTTCACACATATTAAAGATACTGAGAGACTATACTAAAGAGATATTCATGGAATCAGCTGAAGAATTTCCACAACATCCAGACGTGTTCCACATAACATTCCACTAGTCAATGGAATATATTGGGTTGGTACAAAATTTTCATAATATACATTTTCTAAGAGCCTTTAAGCTAAGTTATGTTATCCAACTCTTCTTTTTTTGCAAAAAATAAAACTTGATTAGTATCTACATATGGTGCCAGATTAAATAAAGCTATAAGATAGCAAAGAAATGAGCCATTCTATAGAAACATTCAGATTAATTATATAAAGAGAATAAAAGAAATACATCTACCAGTCTGCTAACAGTTGATATCAACACAAGATTTGATGAGTATTTAACAATAGTCCAGATGCGGAAATATGCATAACAGCATATACATGTCAACTAACTGAGCAATACCATCAAATTCATCTTCGCAAAGAGATTG